>JAEIGD010000156.1:0-145462 GCA_018903425.1 Zaprionus nigranus
CAGTTGTTAATCAATAAGTTTTTATTTTATGCGTTTCATTTATTTTAATTTCACCATTCGCGTCCGTACAATTCTGCGTTTCAAGGAAAAGTGAAGTGCGTCGCCTCTCTTCTCTCTCTACTCCTCTTGTTCTTGCTAGAGGGCGCTAAGTGAACTACAACTGTTTAACTTACAATACTTACAATAGATGGCGTTGAGCCATGATCGATAAACTGATATATACAATTACACAGAGTCTTACACACTAATTATAACTACACGTACTACATATTACTACAACTCGGCCGTTCTGACATTGAGGATCTCCTGATACTCGTTGATTTGCTTCTTGTTACAATATTGCTTTGACCATACTTATTTATAATTCTATTGTTTACAAGTTTATTTTTATCTTTTTCTACATTAATATTATCATTTAATTTACATTATCACCTTCTTTATTTACATAATTTTTTGGAGTTATATCGATATTTTCTTCGTTGTACTCATCACTTTCTTCACTTAGTTCATTTTCAGACATTGCAACACTTTTTTGAATTGATCCATTGTTTAAGATTATGTATAGCCCATATTCCTGAATATGGTATTTGTGACTGTTGAAAATTTTCCACGTCTTCAATTAAGTATCGATCATTGTCTAAGACTTTTGACACTACGTATGGTCCTTTAAATTTTGGTATAAGTTTACTAGATGCGCCTAGCAAGGAATTAAAATTTTTAACTACTACATAATCGCCTACCGCAGACTTTAGGTTTTTGGCGTTTTGCATTTACATAGGTATTATTATATGCTTGAGCCTTTTCTTGGCTTTTCTGCGCATTTCGTCTAATTTCTTCTAAGTCCCTTATCGTTTGGTTATTTGGATCTATGACGTTTTCTTTCAGACTATCGACACTATTTCCTTTCTGTTTTACCCCAAAAAGCATTACGCTTGGACATTCATTTGTACTTCTATTTCTTGTATTGTTCATAGTGTATTCCACTTTGTATAGAACTTTATGCCACGCCTCGTTATTTTCTGTATCTATTATTTTTAGCCATCATCGGACCTAAATCTCTATTTACTCTTTCTACTTGTCCATTAGCTTGTGGAGACGCTGTAGCTACTTTAATGTGGTTAACGTTTTTTCTTTTTAGAAAGTCTTCGAACTCGTTAGAAGTGAAACAACTGCCTCGATCAGATATTAAATTTTTGGGCCTACTATATGCAATAAAATAGTTATTTAAAGCTTCAATTGCTTCCTTTGAACTTGTCGTTTTGGTTGGGTATAGTTTAACAAACTTCGTACATGCATCTATTACTACCAGTATATGTCTCTTTTTCGTATCTTTACTATTGATGGGTCCATAGTGGTCAACATGTAATACTTCAAATGGATCACTGCCTTTTGGAATCGAGTGTAAAAACCCCTCTACTCTACCCGACTTATTAGAAAACGCAATACACTTGAGACAATTGTTAATGTGATTTGTTACTTTTTTTCGTACGTTCGGAATTCCAATAAGTTTTCGTAATCGAGTCCACCACTTTGTCCAACACCTACATGTCCCATCTCATCATGATATTTGAAAAACACATTGGTTTCCATCGACATTGGCACATAAAACATTAATCTCTGACTTTTATACCCCTCGGACCATTAAAAAGGGCCAAAAGGGTATACTAACTTTGAAAAACAAAAATTTTTTTAAGAGGGAAAAAGGGGGGGGGGACAACCCACAAAATATATTTTTTTTCGGGGACAATAACCCGGCGCATTGAGCCATGTTTGTTTGTTTGTTCGGGCGGTCGGGCGGTCCGGGGGACAAATTTAAATTTGAAGTTTTTTTTTTTTTGGGGGGGGGCAAATTTATTTTTTTTTTTAAATTTTACGGCCCACCGCCCCGCCCCCCCAAAAAAAAAAATTAAATTTTATTTTTAATTGTTGTTTTAAAGAAAAAAAATTTTTAATTTTTTGTTTTTTAAGCTTATTTAAATTTTTAAAAATTTTCCCCATTTTCCCCCAATACAAAACAAAACAAAAAAAAAATTTAAAAAAATTTAAAAAAAAAAAAAAAAAAATTTATCAGCTTTCCAGGGAGGAGAGGGGGGGGCAGGGGCTCGGGGCCCCTTTCCCATTTTTTTTAAAAAAATTTTTATTTTTTTTTTTTTTTAAATGGAAAAAACAAAAAAAATCGGTACAAAGGGATTCAGCGGTAACGTGCTGCGGGGGCGTTTGGTGTGTTTCTGGGTTTTTTTTTGGTTTTCTATAAACGACACCATTGCGCATTTCATAATATTCACTTTCCTGTTCAGACAATTTATTCTTTATATTTCTTATATTTGGATCCTTTCCCTGGCATATTATTAAGTTTTCTTCAAACGTGTTTGTTTCTATTATCATTATACTATTACTTCTACTTAATGCATCCACATGCTGCATTCTTTTCCCTGACCTATGTTCAAGAGTGTAATCATAATTTTGTAGTTCGAGAGCCCACCTTGCAATTCGTGGATTTAATTCTTTTTTGTTTAAAGTTAACGTAAGCGAATTGCAATCTGTTACTATTTTAAAGTTAATGCCTTGTAAATAAACTCGAAACCTTTTCAACGCGTTGATTATTGCAAGTGTTTCTAACTCGAAGCTGTGATACCTTGACTCAACTTCTGTCGTCCGTTTTGAAAAGTAAAAAATTGGGTGTAACTTCGCATCATTCTTTCGTTGTAACAATATTGCACCGTACCCTAGCGAGCTTGCATCACAATGCAGTTCGGTCTCATCTTTCGGATCATATATTGCTAATATTGGTGCTTCTACTAGTTTTTCTTTTAGCATATTGAAAGCTCCTAACTCTTGTTCTCCGAACATGAATTTTTTATCTTTCCTTGTAAGGTCATATAATGGTTTTGCCACTAGAGCGAAATCCTGAATGAATCTTCTAAAATATGAGCATAGACCAATATAACTTTGTACTTCGTGAACCTTGGTTGGCACCGGAAACGATTTAACGGCTTCTATACCTGACTCATTTGCTTTTATACCTTCTCCTGTTACTGTGTAGCCTAAATAATCTATAAACGACTTCAAAAACTCATACTTGTCTTGTCTAAGTTCTAATTTATTTTCTACTAAGCATTGAAAAACTTCTTTCAAGATATTAAAATATTCCTCTAGTCCTTCTGTAGCAATCATTATATCATCAAGATATATGATAACTTTGCCTTCTCGTACCATATCTTCGAATATTTTATTTATAAATCTTTGAAACGCAGAAGGAACGTTTGTCAACCCGAACGGCATTCGAAGATATTCGAATTGTCCTAACGGTGTTATAAATGACGTATACTTTGTAGAATCACTATCCATAAAAACATGGTTAAAGCCACTCTTTAAATCTAACTTTGAAAATAACTTTTTATTTACTAACCTATCTAACAAATCATCTATCAGTGGTATGGGGTAACTATCTTTTGATGTAACTTTATTTAAACGGCGGTAATCTACACACATTCTTAATTCCCCTGTCTTCTTTTTAACAAGTACTATCGGCGAAACATATTCTGACTCACTTGGACGTATATATCCTTTAGCTATATTCTCATCTAGTATCCTTTGTACCTCTGCCTTTTCAGCGTACGATAGTCGTCGAGGGGGCATCGAAACGGTTTTCGCTATCAACAATAATTTTCATATACCTTTTAATTTTTGGGTTCAACTGGCCTAATAGGTTTAACATAATAATTCTCAAACAGATTCTCTAATCTCTTCGTGTTCACATTATTTATCTCTTCTCCCACCTTGTATTCTTTTCTATTTTCACAATCTACATCGATCAGCAACATTTGCGTTTCGAAACTTTTCTGCTTCAACGTTTCCACTAAGCATTTCGTTTACATTGTCTGTCTTTTCTCGAAATTGCATTTTATTTACTTTATCTTTAGTCTGAGTCTCTCCTATATTGTTATGTCTTCGACTTTCTGCACTACTTTTGCGTTGCATATTAGCTAATTGTTCTCTACCTTGTATGTCATTTAATTTGCCTTTACTTATAATTTCATTCACGTTGTTTTGTCTTTGTTCTTTTACATTTCCTTTACTTTGTACATCTTCTAACTTTTCTTTACTTTGCATGTCTTTGTCTTTACTTTGTCTTTGTTCTTTTACATTTCCTTTACTTTGTACATCTTCTAACTTTTCTTTACTTTGCATGTCTTTTTAATTTGTCTTTACTTTTAATTTCATTCACGTTGCTTTGTCTTTGTTCTTTTATGTACATTACTTTTACTTTGCACATACTCATTGCTTATATTCTCATCAACCTGAATTAACTTATAATTACTCATATTTAAAAAATCTCTGCCTAAAACCACTGGGTGCCTTATGGATTCATTACTCACAACAAAAGATTCGATAGTTATAACTTTATTTGAATTTTTTAAATAAACAAGTAATTTTTCCAAGTACGTTCAATTTACTTTCATTAATACCAAAATAAGTATTAGCCGATTCATTGTGGCTTAACTGTAATTCTTTAGGAATTGCAGATCTTCTTAAAATTGTTATCGGACTCCCTGAATCTAAGAGGCACCCTATGGAGACAACATTTGACTTCCAATTATTTGCATCACAGAAACGTATATCAAAGTATCTTACATAATTGTCCTTTGGTGTTGTCTTCTTGTATAGTGAACATTCTCTAGCCAAATGTCCCACTTTGCCGCACGCATAGCACGCTCCATCTGGACGCTTCGGCTTTCGGCACTCTGCAGCTCCTATGTCCCGAACAATTGCAGTTAAAACATTTAACAACCCTCTGGTCCGGGGTCGAAGTCTTTGGTACAGCTCCAGAGGACTTTTCCCCCCAGTAGGACGTGGCATCTCAATATCACGGAACGCATCAAGAACTGCAGCTGGTGTAGCAAAACGTTGTAGCTTGCCTTGGTTTCGGAGTTCAACATTCGGTATACCCTCCAGAATATACAGCACCATTTCGTCATCGGTAATATTTAACTTGTTTGCCAACATCCGTTTGTCATAATAATAGCTTGCAAACACTTCGTCATTGAGCCATTTACGTTTTTCTAAGCTTTGACGTAGCTTTACAAGATTGCCGTTCGTTCCGAATCTGATTTGCATTTGTGAAAAAATGTCATCTATGTCTCCTGACAACAGTGAGGGTTGTGACAACAGCCAATAGTTTGCTTTTCCTTTGGCACGAGCACAAATAAGCGGGCGCATAATATCGTCACTGATATTGAATACCGCTCGCACATTTTTAGCCACTGTCAACCACTCATTTACATTTTTTTCTCCATCATATTCAGGTATAAACTCCTTGGCAGTGTTGAAATCAACATTGCTATTATTAATTGCGTTTGCTTTGCAAAAACGAACAGCATCCAACGTATTGTTCACAAATGAACTTGTACCGTGAGCGATTTCTTCAGTGTTGCCAGCTTCGCACATTAGGTGATCGTTGCCAGATTGTTGAATTTGAATTTCATCACGAAGTGTAATGACGTCGTCAATATTGCTCGCTGTTGCCATCTCGCTGTTTTCGTCGTCAGCCTTTTCCGTTATTCCGTCGTTAGGCGCTCCGCTGGCCGGCAAAACGGTAGTTTTGCTGCTTAGGGGTGCTTCGCCACGCAGACTTGCTGCACTTGCACTTGTTGACGGTAGCATACTTTGAATTTGCAACACTAAAGCTGATTTGCTGCCTTTGGTTGGTAATTTAAGCTTTTCGCACCACAACTTTAAATCGTGTAAACTAAAGTCACTTAAATCGCCGCTTAAACTTTGTATGTCCATATCATCCATAATACTTTTAGAAAACTTTGACGAAATATAAACGTAGATTCACGACCACTTCTGAATTTTAGTAGATAGAGTAGTCGGATAGCCTTTTTCAGTTGTTAATCAATAAGTTTTTATTTTATGCGTTTCATTTATTTTAATTTCACCATTCGCGTCCGTACAATTCTGCGTTTCAAGGAAAAGTGAAGTGCGTCGCCTCTCTTCTCTCTCTACTCCACTTGTTCTTGCTAGAGGGCGCTAAGTGAACTACAACTGTTTAACTTACAATACTTACAATAGATGGCGTTGAGCCATGATCGATAAACGATATATACAATTACACAGAGTCTTACACACTAATTATAACTACACGTACTACATATTACTACAATTTATTAAATTTAGGCTGGGGAATATAAAGCAAGAATTAACGATCCAACATTTGCTGCAAAGGATTGCGGAAAACCCAGTAAAACCCAATCAGATCGGTAGATTAATGTTAGTTATTAGAATGAGGTGTTAATTCATTAAGGATAGACAATTTAACAGAGTGGAGGAAGGACTCTGAGTTGAAAACTCTAAACAGTCTATTGTAGTCAGCACAGAGAACTCGGAAAGGGTCATGCAAGCTGTAATTATTAGGACAAAAGGCTACAAAAAGTGGCCTAAAATTACGAGTAACTCTAGAAGGAATACAGAAATTGATTAGGTTAAGTAGAGTGGGGGGAATCTATATCGTACCTTATTAGTTTTACGATGAACATAACACCTAACATAATACAACGGTTAGTTAAAGAAGGTAGGTTAATTAGAAGGAGTCTACTAGAATATGGTGGTAAGTCTACACCCGAAACCCAATTAAGACTACGCAAGGCAACGAGTAGGAACTGCTTTTGAACAGACTCAATTCTATCTTGATGAATATGGTATTGCGGTGACCACACGCAAGACCCATATTCAAGAATTGGACGAACAAGAGAAGTGTAAAGTAATTTTGTCGTATAAGGATCCTCGAATTCTTTGGCCCATCTTTTGATGAACCCAAGTAGTCGAAATGCCTTATTGACAATCTGTGTTATGTGACGATCAAATTTCAATTTATGGTCAAAGAGGATACCTAAATCCATTACTTCAGATATTCTTAAGAGTGGGGTTAAGTTAAGATTATAGTCGATGACATGATAGTTACCTCTGTAAAATGACATAACCTTGCACTTCAAACAGTTTAGATGTAGTAGATTATGTCTACACCAAGCAAAAAACAAATTAAGATCTGTTTGAAGAAGGTTATTAATGGGATCACTATGTGTCAAACAGAGTTTAACATCATCAGCATACATAAGAATGTTAGACTGAAGAATTATAGAAGGAAGATCGTTAATAAAAAGGTTAAATAGCAAAGGCCCAAGGTGGCTACCCTGAGGAACACCAGAAGTGACTAAGATCGGCTTAGAGAGACAGTCTTTAAAAGAAACTCGTTGAGACCTATTAGTTAAATAATCGGAAATCCACAAAAGTAGCTTTTGAGGAAAACCAATCTAATTTAACTTTGGGATTAAGATTCTATGATTTACGGAGTCAAATGCTTTACTGAAGTCAGTATAGACCACATCAGTTTGCATTTTGTTCCGAAATCCTAGATTAATGTGAGAGGAAAATTCTAAAAGATTAGAAGCTGTGGATCTTGCCTTAATAAACCCATGTTGACACGGTGAAATTATAGATTTACACATAAAAGTTAACTGAGCCGTAAAATTTGTTTCAAAAATTTTAGGAATAGCGGACAATTTGGAAATACACCTATAGTACTTCACATCATGGTTATAACCACTTTTGTGAAGAGGAATGGAAAAAGAGTTTTTCCAAATAGGTGAGAAATAACTATTTGCTAGTGACAAGTCAAGCAGCTTATGAATTGGTTTAAGAATTGAATCAGCGCAATATCTAAGCACACATGCTGGAACTCCGTCAGGGCCAGGAGAACGGGTTTTATCGATTTAAGATCACTAAGTAAAGACGTTTCATCAATAGAAGGACAGAAGAAAGTGTTAAAGTTTTGTATAATATAAGGGTATGGATGTAATGGGAAACTATTAGGTTCAGTTGAATAAGTTGATTGAAAAAGTCTGCAAACAAATAGCCGGCAGCCTGATCATCAGTTGCTTCCTTATTTTGATAGTACAGAAGGAAATCTACTTGATTTACGTTTTGAGTTGACAAAGTTGTAAAATTGCTTTGGGTCCTGAGCAAACTTCAAACGGCAGCGACACAAATACTTTTTATAACAATTAGCATTTAGAGCAATAAAGTTTGCTCTTGCAGCAATATAACGCGTAAAATCAGAAGGATTACAAGTAATTTTAAATTTTTTTAAAATACCGGGATTTCAAATTTTTCAACGTTACTAGCTCACGTGAAAACCAAGGAGGCCTGTTGGACTTTACAGGAAAAGTAACAGGAACACATTGTTCAAAAAATGAGTTCATAGAGGAATAAAAAAATGAAATGCATGTATTTACATCAGAGCATGAAAAATCATGACCAATCATGTTCCAAAATTAAATAATTCAATTTTTCAAAATCGGTCTTACGGAAACAACGTGATTTTAGTTTGGGGGAAACAGTTGCAGTTTTCATAAAAATAGGCATAGTTAGAACCAGGTCTAATGAAGGATGATAGGGATCTTCAGGAAGAACTAAAGGGTTGATTCTAGAGATCACTAGAATGTCGGAAGAGAAAACTAAATCAAGCATTCTACCACTAGAATTAGGAACATTATTTAGTTGATAAAGAGATAGCTCCGAAAGGCCAGTTAAAAAAGAATTAAATAAAGAAGGCACCAATAAATCAGATTGAGAAAACCAAGTAACTTCTGGTAAGTTGAAATCAAAAACTACCAAGTAGTCTCTATCAGATAGTTTTGAGGCGACAGATTGGATAGATGAAAGATGGTCCAGGTAGATAGAAATATCAGATGAGGGAGGAATATAAGAACAGGTAATATAAATTGAAATTTGATACATTGTTATTTTAACACATACAAATTCTAAGAGAGAACTATGGTCTATCGGAATTAGTTCGGAAGAAAGATCAGATTCTACAGCTATAAGAACACCACCTCCAGTTCGTGATAAACGATCACATCTGAAGGTGGTGTACTTATTGGGAAAAAATTGAACTGTTATCTACATCAGGTTTTAACCAGGTTTCAGTAAATATTAGTATTTGATGATCAAAAGATACACTATTCATAAACAAATTAAATAGCTTAGAGTTTAGGCCTCTAACGTTTTGATAGGCAAAATGAAGATAGGAAAAATCTACTGGTTTTTTGATGTACCATTAGAAGAAGAAGAGGCACGAGAAATTGTAGGAAGCGGTACCGCAGCTCTACTTTTTTGTTTAGGAGAGTATTCTTTTACAATTAAGTCTGGCGGCCAGAAGGTTGCGCTGCAGACAGATTGAAACTTGTCTGCAGGAATACTTATTTTAAAAAGATGCAATATCTCGCATGTAGTTAAATTTAAATTTTTCAACAACAATACTAGGAACCGAGATTTTAGAATTAATGAATGATTGCACATCTTCAACCGAAGTATCAGGTGCAAGGCGAGAAACGAAAACTTGTTTCTTAGGCTTAACCGCGATAAGCGATTTAACATTTGAGACGTTGGCAGCGTTGTTTTCCAAAGAATTTTTGGGAATCTTTTTGGAAATAGTTGAAACAGGAGAAGTGACGATCAAAAGCGGTGGATCGCATATAACAGCCGGGGAGGCTGCAGGTATGTTAGGAGACGTAGAAGGTGTTAAATAGGCAATAACAGGAGATGTTGTGCCTCAAGGAGTTGCCAGTGGAATTTCGGGAGACTCATCAGCACATTCATAGGAATTGAATTGAGTTTCCATATTAGAGAATTCTGATTGGAGATTTGAAAAGGCTGCACGCAACTTCTCAAATTTCAATTTCGTCTCCCTAAGCATTTTAGTTACAGTGAGTTCTTTCACTCGACAAACTTTGCATGTCCATTTTAGGCCAGATTCTCTGTTGTTAATATGATCTTCAATGCGTACTGTTAAGCCGATGCATTTGATGTGAAAGTAGTTATCACACAGCCAGCAGCAAACAAATTCCGGCTTAGTATCGGACTTGCATTTACAAGGAGTAGCAGAGCACACCAGCATGTTGATGAAAAATTAATATGCCTTGAAAATTGTAGGGAACACCAAAAAAATAAGTTCCAAAAACAAAAAGTTAAAAAAGAACAGTTAGAGAGCAGGAAAGCAAGCCAAACAAACACAAGCGTAACTCACAAGAGAGCGTAAAGAAGCGTGAGAGCGCAAGTAAGTGTATGTAGAAAGCAGAAAAAATAACAACACTACTGTAGCGAGAGAGCCGTTTAGGGTACACACTTAGCACAGCGCAGCACACTCAGAGAGCGATGCAAGCGAGAATGAGCGTGGGAGTGTCAACTGCAAACAAAAACAAAAACAAGACGCTTAAGACGCGCAAGTTATTTTAGATAAAATGTACTTCAAATACAATAAACACTAGTTTACCAGTTACTTATATATCAATTTGTTAGCACAAAGTTATTACACAGTAGTGAATCACAAATTTGAAATTTAAATCACCAGAAATTTAGTTACAACAGAAGCAAAAGCTAAACACAGCTGATCACCAAGAAAGTTAGTTAGCAACGGGTGATTCTACCAGGGGCAGAGAAGTGTATTCGACTAAACAAGTCGTTACTATCTATGTCCCCTTGTATAAGATTATTAATAAATACAACACCAAGCATAGTTCTACGATTGGCTAGGGAAGGCAGATTTAGTAACAAGAGTCTACTAGCATAGGAAGGAAGTCTTGAATTTACATCCCAGTTAAGGCCTCGCAAGGCAAATATTAAAAAGTTTTTCTGTACGGATTCAATGCGATCCTTGTGAACTGTGTACTGAGGACTCCAGACACATGATCCGTACTCCAGAATTGGACGAACAAGCGAGGTGAAAAGAGTCTTAGTTAGGTAAGGATCGTCAAACTCCTTATACCATCTCTTAATAAAGTCGAGCACACCCATAGCTTTATTAACCATTGATGATATATGTTCGCAAAACTTGAGTTTGCGGTCCAAACGGACCCCTAGATCAAGGAAATTCTTTCCAGGGTACAACCACAAAGAGAGTAAGATACGTACTTAGGAAAGGCTCGTGAGAATGTCATCAGCTTGCATTTGGAGCTGTTCAGATTAAGAAGATTTGCACGACACCAAGAATAGAAACAGTCTAAGTCAGATTGAAGGCGAGAATGACAGGAGTCATCTTTAAATTGAAAACATAGCTTGACATCATAAGTATACATACAGATATACAGATATACAGATGTGGCATGAAGGAGTGAGAACGATTATTCTTAAAGAGGACTCGTTGGGTTCTGTCACCCAAATAACTCACAATCCAACTAAGAAGTTTTGGTGAGAATCCGAGGAGATTCAGTTTATGTGCAAGAAGAGAATGGTTGACTGAGTCAAATGCCTTACTGAAATCAGTATAAATGACATCGGTTTGAATATTTTTCTGAAATTCTTTTACCACAAAGGATGTCAGCTCAAGCAAATTTGTCGTGGTAGAACGACGTTTCACGAATCCGTGTTAATGTTGCAAGTGAGGAGTTATAACATTCTCGAAGAATTTCGGTATAGCTGATAATTTAGAGATACCTCTATAATTACTTGCATCAGCTTTGCTGCCCTTTTTGAGTAAAGGGATAATGAATGATTCCTTCCATATGGAAGGAAAGGAGGCGGTGTCTAAGAACAGCGAAAATAATTTGTGCAATGGCTTACATAAGGAGTTGGCACAATATCTAGACTGGTTTAACTAAGCTTAGATCCTTCAAATGTGAACTTTCGTTCAGTAACGGTTGTAGCGTGTGGAATTGCTGTTGTGTATGTACCACTAGTATTGACTATATTTTAGGCTAAGAAGGTTCGTGCACTTCTGGCTTCTCTCTGGTCTAAGCTCGTCGGATGGGGTGTGGGTTCTTTTCTTACCTAAACATATACGCTGTAGTATCCCAAGCAGAATGCTTTCGAATATAAATTCGAAATTCGAAATTGTCCCTCTTTTTGCACTGAACTCGGTTAGCACAGCATAAAGCTTATCTCTTTTTGCACTGAACTCGGTTAGCACAGCATAAAGCTTATCTCTTATCTCTCTGAACTCGGTTAGCACCGCATAAAGCTTATCTCTTATCTCTCTTAAGCCGCCCACGCTATTTGGCTGATCGTATGATTCAACCGTAACTCCAGCTTAAAGCTTTTTTTTTCGAAGTTATAAAAAGAGCTTTTACCTCATCTATCTCGCACTTTCTGATCGGCTCTTTTGTTAAACAGACGCATTGTCTTTGTGATCTGATAAATTTAAATAAAAAGTCTTAATATATAAAAAAAAAAAGCAAATACAGCTTACGCTGCAATCTGAACCTGGTTATATCACCAGCAATTTTCTGGCGCGACAGAAGAAATCGGATTAATTCCAATAATTGTGCCAGTAGTGTTTTATTCTTCAAAAGGTGATATTTTTCAAGTGCTATAATTGTGCAACTCGCTAAAGTGAAGATTTTCTTTCAGCCGTGTGGCAGGCGGTATTTCTTTTGAAGTCTAGAAGGCCTGGCCACGCTTTCTTCAACTGATCTGGAGCCCACTGGCTGACGAACCACCTCGGCCGACCTTGGTTAAATCCAGACAAGGTCATAGGTCGATAAAAGTTCTCACTGGTTCTGTTGTGTGGGCCTGATCTTAGATAATATGTGTATAAGATAAGTCATGACATTTCTGTGTACGATGCTGGTGCAACAATTTTCATAATCACCCAGTTTTCGGCTCCAAACCCAATTTCATCTTTGGTTACAAGAGACCGCGCGAAGTGCAACTGTTTTCCAAGGCACAGTTTGAAAGTCACCTATGTTTCTCAAACTGCCTAAGCGAAAGTCACACACGCACGCACAGCCAGAAATTAATTAAAATTAGCACAGCGGATGAGTTCTATAACTCGAGAGCAAAAATAGAAATTAAATTAAAATTGTTTCAATCAACTTCAAAGAGTTAAAGTTATTCAAACCGTTCTTACTATATATGCAAATTTAAATGGATTCAATGAAATGAAATCTTTATAAATCTAAATTAAATTTATATTACAACTAGCTTAAGTAACGTAATCTTCTTATATATGAATCTCTATTTTATGGCCGATTAATTTGATTTTGATTGGACGAGCATGTACACATGGTAGGCATATATATCTAATTTCTTCTGAGTATCTTTAATACAGCTTCCAACTTTACCCAACAACCGTACAATGGGCCCATCGTTCGAGGGAGTTGCGGATTAAAAAAATGTATAAAAGTAAAATTCAAAAATGAGTGAGTCTACACAGTAGTTTGATGATTAATTAGTATATATATAAATGCCACGTGTTTGTCTCAGCCTAAGGCCTACTTTCTTTAAGCAGTAATTGTATGTTAACTGCATTTATTTTGATTTACTTCCTCTCACAGAAAGGAATAATGTATTTAAAAATTGTAAATGAATTTATATGAAAAAAAAAAAAAATAGAATTGAATATGGATAACTAAACATTGTTATGGGTCTATCTGGATCTTCGCTGAGACAACATGAAGTAACTTAATTATCGTATTCTTTGAATATTAGGGGCAATGCCAGATACTTTGCCATGGTAGGGTGGGTAGAGACGAGGGACAACAACATCTAGTTCCCTCTGATGAATAATTCCAGTATTCATTTGAAAAGGTGTGTCGGCACCGATTTTGTCATTCTTGTAAATATTATCACTATGCTAGTTAAACCGTGCACTTATATTGTATGACGTAGTATGTACTAGGGAGTTTGGCCTGGAAAACCCCGACCAATCCGGCGAGCTTAGACCGAGCAAAGCAAGAGTGCACATCCTCCGGACCCAAAACTCCACGGGCTCAGGCTTCTATCAGTCACCTTAGCCTGAGCTTGAAAGCCATCAAAATATACTAGGCTGTACACTACACATATAAATGGCGCCCAACGTATGAGGCCGAAATAGCTTAAAAAGGAATAAACTAGTTAGTTTAAAATAATGATTTTAAACTATTTTCAGTTTCCCAGAAGAAATTTTGCGTCGCTCTACTTCTCGGCTAGACTTTACATCACTCAGCAAATTTTGTTTTGGTTACATAATTATTTCATATAGTTTTTTTTTAAAGAAAAGTTCTAAATCTATCCTTGGATTTTGCGTTTGCAATTCTTTAAATGGGATTGGACGACCAGGATGAGACTAGACAATTCTGAGGAATTTATATGAAATTTAAATTAAAATTCACTTCGTATATATTTGGATTACAAAACTCTGTTTTATTGTACGGATTTTGTCCAATATTTCGAAGGAATCTGCAACAGTTTTACATACTTATTAAATTGAAATAGCAAGTGTTACTGGAAATTATTTATCATTATTTTGTGTTGTTGAAGAGAAGAGAAAGATAGACCTATTTTTGCATGAAATAAAAAAAATTTAAATTCGTATATTTAGACATTTTGTGGTAAATAATATTCTATTTACTCCTGAATTGATTTTACCTAATTTTGGAAATTGTATTATCAAAATGTCGGTAAGACATAGCAATGATGACATTGTGGCGGCTTTAGCTACAGCAGACCCTTTTTGTGGGATTTGCAATGAAGTAATGACTGCCACACATCTAATAGCAAAAACATCATGTTTACATAACTTTCATAAAGACTGCATCACTGAACATCTTAAATCAAACACTTTATGTCCCACTTGTTCTAGTGATTGTACACAAATGGCATTACGATTTTCGAATAATACCCTTTTTTGCCGAACTACAAGATTCAGAAAGACCTGGTAGCAGGAATGATTCAATTCGTAGTATAAGCAATTCGCAGCCCACGAGAGGCCATAAAGCAGGTCGAGCCCGCGGTACTATTCCCAAATCTAAGATGACCACTAGATCCAATACTCGTGGTAGATTAGATTATGTTCTAGCAGAACCAACTCAAACAAACTTTAACTTGTCTCTTAAAACTCCTGTAGATATTGCAAACTTTGTTCAATCTACAATTAGTGCACATCAAGCAACGATGGTCGAAAATCTAACCTCATATTTGAATAAATCAATTGAGACGACCATACAAGAACAATTAGCTTTGTTAAAAATTAATCAAAGAACAGACTTAAGACCACCAGACATATTCAACGATAATAATCAAGCATGTAGAAACAACGATAGATCTCAAATGAACCAATCAGTTTTACCTGGTGTATCACCAAGAAATAGCGTTCTAAATGGAAGCGTAAATTCTCGTGTATCTCCAGAAAAAGTCCCAAATATTTTACAAAGTTGGCACATCAAGTTTGATGGCTCTAGAAATTGTATGAGAATGGAAGAGTTCATTTATCGAGTTCGTGCTTTAACTAGGCAGAATCTGAACAATGACTACGAATTACTTTGTGACCACTTGTACTTGTTATTTACCGGAAAAGCCAACGATTGGTATTGGAAATTTCACCGTTCCCACACCAATTTCACTTGGAACACCTTTTGCGAAGAATTTAGGAAAAGATTTGAAGAAGTGGAAACAGATTATGATATATGGGAGCAAATAAGAAAACGCCGCCAAGGTGAAAATGAGCTTTTCGATGATTACCAATATGTCATAGAAGATCTCGTTGCCAGACTTCAGAACTCCCCATCCGAAGGTGAGCTAGTTGAACTGTTGATCCGGAATGCTAAGCCAAATTTTCAACATGAATTACTTCATTTAAATATTCCGAATCGTTCACGGCTCAGACAAGCAATTCGAAAACATGAACAATTTTATTCTAATTTGAAATTCTTTAAACCAAGAGCTATACGTCCTCAGATTTCCGAGATTAATTGTTCTGAAAATAACGAGGACCAACCTATTTTTGAAGAAAGAACAGAAGAAGTCGCAGCCATTCAGCGTCGTTCAACTCCTTTAATACCAACATGTTGGAATTGTGACATCAAGGGTCACAAATTTGTCGATTGTGTAGGACCCCGTAGTATTTTCTGTTACGGCTGTGGAGCTAAGAACATCTATAAGCCTGTCTGTCCTAAATGTACCCAAGCGGGAAACATGACGAAGGATGTGTCCAGCCGCAACAGCCAGACACATCCATAACAATTCAAATTATGACTTCGGAAAACTCAGCATCCGAATTAATAAACAATCATATAATTCGCGATGCTGAAACACAAACAACCCAGCTCAGTCCAGAAAATCAAATTCATTATTCTTTTATTCCCTTACATAAAAGAATAGAAAAATATAACTCTCTTCGAGAAAAGATTTTTAATGAAATAGATACTAGTACCCAACTATTAATAGAACCCAAAAGGTCAACCAAACGGTTACGTAATTTCTGGAAACGAATCCAGAATGATCGGAAAAAAATTATTAGTGCTATATTTTTAGAGTCTGATAATAGAATTTACACCAATGTACACATTGACGAAAAAGAGTATGTTGCATTATTGGATTCCGGCGCTACAATAAGTTGCAGTGGCAGTTCGGCAGCTCAAGAGCTTTTGTCCAATTATAAGACTCGCAAGTGTTCAGGAGTCATAAAAACCGCAAACGGAACCGAAAGCAAAGTAGTAGGAAAAATATCAACACCAATTAAATATAATAATAAAATTTTTGAATTAGAAATATTTATAATCCCTGAAATTAAACAAAATATTATACTAGGAATGGATTTTTGGAAGAAAGCTGGTTTGGCTAATAAAATTTCGGATTCCCCTTTAATTTCCGAATTAGATATAGGAACGTCCGAGGAAAATGAAGATACTCCGAAATTACATATTTTAACACCTGAGCAAAAACAACGCCTCCAAACTGTAATGGCAACATTTCCATCTTTTGCTGCAGAAGGTTTAGGGAGAACTAGATTAACAACACATGCTATCGACGTAGGTACAGCAAGTCCCGTTAAACAGCGGCATTGGTCTGTTTCACCAGCCATAGAAAAAATAATGTTCGCTGAGGTTGATAATATGCTGGCACTCGACGTCGTAGAAGAGTCCACTAGCCCGTGGAGTAGTAATTGTGTCTTAGTGAAGAAAGGCGAAAAATACCGTCTATGTCTCGATTCGAGAGAGGTGAATAAAGTTACAAAACGTGACGCGTATCCACTCCCTCATATCGACGGAATTTTAAGTAGATTACCACCTGCACGTTTCATCACTGGTCTAGATATGAAACATGCGTACTGGCAGATACCCTTAGAGGAGAAATCACGACAATATACGGCTTTTACTATACCGAACAGACCGCTATATCAGTACAAAATGATGCCATTCGGTTTATGTAATGCCGCTCAAACTCTATGTCGCTTGATGGATACAGTCATTCCACCGCATCTAAGAACACGTGTGTTCGTTTATCTTGACGATCTCCTGGTTCTATCTGATGATTTTAATTCGCATTTAGTTCTTCTTCAGGAAATCGCCCTGTGCTTGAGGAAGGCTAATCTGACCATTAATGTTGGTAAATCAAATTTTTGCATGAAGGAAATTTCATATCTCGGGTTTACAATAGGCAACGGACAAATAAAAACAAACCCAGATAAAATAAAAGCCATAACCGACTTTCCAGTTCCAACCACAATTAAGCAATTGCGTAGATTTTTAGGTTTAGCGGGATGGTATAGGCGGTTTGTGGATAATTACGCCACAGTTAGTTTTGGCCTGACCGAATTGTTAAAACAGAAAAAAGGTTTTACATGGAATGAGCACGCCCAGGAATCCTTCGAAAAATTGAAATCCTGTTTAACAGTCGCACCCATTCTAATAACTCCTAATTTTTCTGAACCATTTGTCTTACTTTGTGACGCTAGCACCTATGGAATCGGTTGTGTATTAGCGCAAAAACGAGACGGAGTCGAATTACCAATAGCATATATGTCCGAAAAATTATCTAAAGCACAGCGTAACTATTCAGTTACGGAGCTAGAATGTTTAGCGGTTATAAAAGGTATAAAAAAGTTTCGTTCTTATATTGAAGGACAGGAATTCCTCGTCATAACCGATCATGCGTCTCTTCAATGGCTCATGCGACAAAAAGATTTATCTGGCAGATTAGCCAGATGGTCAATGAAGTTACGATCATTTACTTTTGACATTTTACATAGAAGCGGTTCGCAAAATGTTGTGGCTGACACCTTGTCACGTAGAGATGAACCTACAATCGAATCCATAACCTTTTTTAAAGAAGGTCCAACAATTGATTTAGAATCAAAAGAATTCAATTCGCCTGAATATCAATCTCTTATTGAAAAGATTAAATTAAATCAGTCGAAAACACCTGATTTAAAAGTTTTTGACAATTATGTGTATAAGAGGACTCAATTCGCATCTGGCGACCCGAGTCAAGAAGATTTTTCATGGAAGCTTTGGGTACCCTCTGGCTTAGTGGAAGATGTACTTAATCAAGCACATAATATGCCAAGTTCTGCACACTGTGGAATGAGTAAGACTGTTGACAAAATAAAAAGACATTTCTTTTGGCCGCGTATGGTCAGCGAAATTCGGCAATACATATCAGAATGTGATGTCTGTAGAACTACCAAGAGTCCAAACACAGTCCTAAAACCACCGATGGGCAGACCACTCACTTCGGAACGACCCTTTCAGAAATTGTATATTGATCTTTTAGGACCTTATCCGCGTTCGAAAAGTGGCAATATTGGTTTGTTGATAATAGTTGACCATAACACAAAGTTTCATTTTCTATGCCCTTTAAAAAAGTTTACAGCACCTAAGATTTGTGAATATTTAGAACAATCAATTTTCTATACTTTTGGGGTGCCCGAAACAGTCTTAACAGACAATGGCTCGCAGTTTAAATCCAGCCATTTCCGGAAATTCCTTGATACTTTTGGTGTTTTCCATAAATGCACCGCGATTTATTCACCGCAGGCTAATGCCAGTGAGCGATTAAATCGATCGGTATTGGCTGCAATACGAGCTTACATTGGGACTGAACACTCGAATTGGGACTTGAATTTGAATGCCATTAGTGGCGCACTAAGAGCTACTCTTCATAGAAGTACCGGATATTCACCTTATTTTCTGACCTTCGGCCAGAATATGATTCTAAACGGTCAAGATTACGAATTGTTACGCCGCTTAGATTTGTTGGAAGATGACACTCGATTAGAGAGAACTGACAATCTGAAAGTGGCCCGACAAATAGCCAAAGAAACCATAGATCGAGTACATCAGGAAAATGCAAATAGATATAATTTACGTTCTCGACAAGCTCAATTAAACGAAGGAGATAAAGTATATGCTAGAAATTTCACACAGAGTAATGCTATTAAAAAGTTTAGTTCAAAACTCGCACCTGTGTTTATTTCAGCGTCGGTAAAAAGAAAAAACGAAGCCCGTATTATTACGAGTTAGTAGACGAGAAAGAGAAACGTCTCGGAGTATTCCACTTAAAAGACATACAAGTAAGCAAAAAGATATAATGGTCTTCAGATAATGCATCTTTGAACAGGTCTTGTTCCATTATCTGCGCTGTAGTATCCCAAGCAGAATGCTTTCGAATATAAATTCGAAATTCGAAATTGTCCCTCTTTTTGCACTGAACTCGGTTAGCACAGCATAAAGCTTATCTCTTTTTGCACTGAACTCGGTTAGCACAGCATAAAGCTTATCTCTTATCTCTCTGAACTCGGTTAGCACCGCATAAAGCTTATCTCTTATCTCTCTTAAGCCGCCCACGCTATTTGGCTGATCGTATGATTCAACCGTAACTCCAGCTTAAAGCTTTTTTTTCGAAGTTATAAAAAGAGCTTTTACCTCATCTATCTCGCACTTTCTGATCGGCTCTTTTGTTAAACAGACGCATTGTCTTTGTGATCTGATAAATTTAAATAAAAAGTCTTAATATATAAAAAAAAAAAGCAAATACAGCTTACGCTGCAATCTGAACCTGGTTATATCACCAGCAATTTTCTGGCGCGACAGAAGAAATCGGATTAATTCCAATAATTGTGCCAGTAGTGTTTTATTCTTCAAAAGGTGATATTTTTCAAGTGCTATAATTGTGCAACTCGCTAAAGTGAAGATTTTCTTTCAGCCGTGTGGCAGGCGGTATTTCTTTTGAAGTCTAGAAGGCCTGGCCACGCTTTCTTCAACTGATCTGGAGCCCACTGGCTGACGAACCACCTCGGCCGACCTTGGTTAAATCCAGACAAGGTCATAGGTCGATAAAAGTTCTCACTGGTTCTGTTGTGTGGGCCTGATCTTAGATAATATGTGTATAAGATAAGTCATGACATTTCTGTGTACGATGCTGGTGCAACAATTTTCATAATCACCCAGTTTTCGGCTCCAAACCCAATTTCATCTTTGGTTACAAGAGACCGCGCGAAGTGCAACTGTTTTCCAAGGCACAGTTTGAAAGTCACCTATGTTTCTCAAACTGCCTAAGCGAAAGTCACACACGCACGCACAGCCAGAAATTAATTAAAATTAGCACAGCGGATGAGTTCTATAACTCGAGAGCAAAAATAGAAATTAAATTAAAATTGTTTCAATCAACTTCAAAGAGTTAAAGTTATTCAAACCGTTCTTACTATATATGCAAATTTAAATGGATTCAATGAAATGAAATCTTTATAAATCTAAATTAAATTTATATTACAACTAGCTTAAGTAACGTAATCTTCTTATATATGAATCTCTATTTTATGGCCGATTAATTTGATTTTGATTGGACGAGCATGTACACATGGTAGGCATATATATCTAATTTCTTCTGAGTATCTTTAATACAGCTTCCAACTTTACCCAACAACCGTACAATGGGCCCATCGTTCGAGGGAGTTGCGGATTAAAAAAATGTATAAAAGTAAAATTCAAAAATGAGTGAGTCTACACAGTAGTTTGATGATTAATTAGTATATATATAAATGCCACGTGTTTGTCTCAGCCTAAGGCCTACTTTCTTTAAGCAGTAATTGTATGTTAACTGCATTTATTTTGATTTACTTCCTCTCACAGAAAGGAATAATGTATTTAAAAATTGTAAATGAATTTATATGAAAAAAAAAAAAAATAGAATTGAATATGGATAACTAAACATTGTTATGGGTCTATCTGGATCTTCGCTGAGACAACATGAAGTAACTTAATTATCGTATTCTTTGAATATTAGGGGCAATGCCAGATACTTTGCCATGGTAGGGTGGGTAGAGACGAGGGACAACAACATCTAGTTCCCTCTGATGAATAATTCCAGTATTCATTTGAAAAGGTGTGTCGGCACCGATTTTGTCATTCTTGTAAATATTATCACTATGCTAGTTAAACCGTGCACTTATATTGTATGACGTAGTATGTACTAGGGAGTTTGGCCTGGAAAACCCCGACCAATCCGGCGAGCTTAGACCGAGCAAAGCAAGAGTGCACATCCTCCGGACCCAAAACTCCACGGGCTCAGGCTTCTATCAGTCACCTTAGCCTGAGCTTGAAAGCCATCAAAATATACTAGGCTGTACACTACAACGCACTACGGGAAAAATAATGATTAAGTGCACTACGGAAATGAAAATCGTCAACTAAATTGAATTCAAATAAACCACGCTGTTAATGGATGCTATATGCTGGTCATATTGTGCTAGGATACTAAGATGTTGATCGTATCCCGCTCTGTACCCTCCCTACCATGATAGCTCGCGGACTTCTCGGCTATCCCTTATTCAATACTACGTATAAGTATTAAATCTCACTATTATGGGCGTTCATTTGGTCGGCGATGAACCTCATTAAATTATTAGGCTTGCATGATTAGGTAAACATTATAATTCATTTTTTTATTCATTAGTTTTAAGGCATTTTAACCTAAAGGTATTTAGAGATTTCATATTCATATTCAATTTGTAATAAAGAAAAGGTAAGAGAATATTTTTATGAACGCGCAGTAGATTCACTTCTTTTCACAACAAAGGCATTTTACAATTATTTCATTTGGATATATATATATCTGGACCACTACGAAACATAACTACATTGGCAATGAAGATGGCATACCGTTGACAATATAAATTATTCACATTCATTTAGTTACTCACAGATGATATCCGCTTGATCGATGGGCCCTTCGATGTCGCTGCTGTGCTGTTTTTGGAAGAAGGTTTATGCAGTTATGTGTGTGTGTCCATATGTGTGTGCTTGTTTTGAGATTCTACTGCGAGTTGTACAAGTTTTAAATTGCCTTAGGAATATATGCGTACGAAAGACGTTATTAGATAAAGTTTAAGTGAAAAGATTTAATATAGAAATGTAGTTATACTCGCGTGATACTTTTGTTGGCATTCCTCCTTTGGGCTGCCGGGAGAAAAAGAAACGCCTTAGCGCATCTCTTTTGCTGCTGGGGTTGGGTGGCCTATGTCAGGCTGGACATAGCCGCGTCGCTATGAGCTACGGTGCCTGTTACCACTATATGTCTCCGGTCTGCAACTTTAAAATCCCATACGTATAGCTCTCAAACTATTGTGGCGTGGTGATCATCTAAATGATATCGGAGTCACGTTTAATTAGGGAGTCGCATCCGTTGTTAAGTGATAGGTATATTAGCTCGGCGCGTTTCACGGCCCTGTTTTATCGCAGTGACTGAGTAAGTGTCAGTGTTTTGCCACCCAGTGTATAGTTTTGCAGTCACTGGGGGCTCCTTATGGACACGACCGGCCTGGTTTATAGTTGGCAGCGTGGAAACGCTTTTCAAGGCCGGCCGTGTTTAAATCAAGCTATGCAGCTATGAATAAATATATTTAATTAGCATACACTATTTGTTTAAATATTCACTGAATATCACCTTTTTGTATGTTTTCACAATGCCTTCCAAACTGCGCAGTCGCGTCTGCTGGCAAAGTTACACACCATATAGCGCTGCTATTTACGGACGTTCAATAAGTTTAGCTTTCTTTTAATATAAATGTTACGGCCTTTATTAACTCCGATTTTTAATGTACTAATATATGTATATATATTATTTCCGCAAATGTTTCGATTTTAAAAGTTTATATCTGCACGCTTTGGTATCAGTCTTCGCTGCACTCTGAATAAAATGTGAATGCACGTTGAATTCGCCCCCTCTTATAGACAACGAGAGAGAACATTTGCCCTTCCAATGCCCGTGGTATTAGAACGGTCGTTGCCAACGGTAACCGTTGATCATCTTATCTCTTATGTTCACCTTATCTCTTTATGTTCACCTTTTCTATCTGCATTATGCGAGAGCATTGAAATGAGACGACGGCGAATTGGGAATTGTCATTTGAGTGCGGCGAATTATTTGAGCGCTCTTTGATAATTGGAGTTTAAGAGAGTTTATGAGTGCAAGCTAGACTACGGCCACTACAGCACAGATAATGCTGCGACAGATGTATCTCGAGTAGTCATTAACTGAAGAAAAACAGTGCAAAGGTCGAGCTTGCATTAAACTTTGACGTCTTTTAGATGGTAAACTCCTAGCTTTTTGCCTGTTTCGTTTTGTAACTCATAATATGCTGGACTAAGCTGTTTAGCTACTGAAGCCTTTACAAATACAGGGGCAAGTTTACTGCTGAAATTCTTAGCAGCGTTGCTCTGCGCGAAATTTCTGGCATAAACTGTGTCTCCTACTTTTAGTCGAAGGGATCTACTTCTTAGATTGTATCGTCGAGCGTTTACGTCATGAGTGAGGTCTATGTTAACTTTGGCCTTTGCACGAGCCAATTGCATCATGTCTGGCCGCTTCAGAGTTGTGTCGTCGGACAACATATTCAGCTTGCGCAAGAGTTCATAATCTTGCCCATTGAGCATCATATTTTGTCCGAAGCATAAATAATACGGAGAATGTCCGGTGCTTCTATGAATATTAGCTCTTATTGACGCATTAATTTCATTTAGATTCACGTCCCAATTGATATGTTCTTTGCCAATGTACGCTCTTATGGCGGCTAAAACTGAACGGTTCAGGCGTTCGCTTGCATTTGCCTGTGGCGAATAAATGGCCGTACAAATCTGAGATACTCCGAATTGAGTCAAAAATGCTTTGAAACATCCTGATTTGAATTGTGATCCATTGTCTGTCAATACTGTTTCTGGGACTCCAAATGTATAAAACACATTTTCCAAAAACTCGCAGATCTTGCTGGATGTAAATTTCTTTAATGGTTGTAGGAAGTGCAATTTAGTATTGTGATCCACAACAATCAAAAGTCCTATATTTCCACTTTTTGATCTAGGATACGGTCCTAAAATGTCCAAATACAACTTTTGGAAAGGTCTGTCTGATGACATTGGCTTTCCCATTGGAGGTCTAAGGATCATATTTGCACTTTTAGTGGATTTGCATATCGAACAGTTTGCTACGAAATTACGAATTTGCGTAACCATGCCAGGCCAAAATAGATAGCGTTTTAACTTAGCGATAAGTCTACCCGTACCGCAATGAGCTGAATCTGGAGGATCGTGTGCTCTATGAAGAACATCGTTTATCAAAGCGTTCGGAATCCAAAGTTTCCAAGATTCTACTTCCTGCTTTTCTTCTCCACTAGCAAACTCTGTTCGTTTGTATAAAAAGTTATCACTGATTTTCAGATCCGGCAATTTGGATTGATTCTGAATGACATTTTTCAATAAATCGAGATATTCTGGTGATTTAAATTCTTTTGATTTTAAATCTATTATTGGACCAGAATCTGCAAATTCAGAGACTTAGTTTTCGTCTCGGCGCGATAGAGCGTCGGCCACGACATTATGAGAACCTTTTCTGTGCTGTATTGTACATTCTAAACCGCGTAGTTGCAATGCCCATCTGGCCAAGCGCCCTGTAAGATCTTTTTGGTTTAACAACCATTTCAGCGAAGCATGGTCAGTGATTACTACAAACGCTTGTCCTTCTATGTACGAACGGAACTTTTGCATGCCTTTTAGAACAGCTAAACATTCTAGCTCAGTTACCGTGTAGTTGCGTTGTTGTTTGGTCAATTTAACCGACATATATGCGATTGGTAACTCCGAGCCATCAACGCTCAGTTGAGCTAACACGCAGCCGAGTCCGTGCAGACTGGCATCGCACAACAATAAAAACGGTTTGGAGAAATCTGGCGTGATCAGAATGGGTGCTGATGATAATTTTCCTTTCAACATCTCGAATGCTCCTTGAGCTTGTGGATTCCACTTGAATTGCTTATTTTTCTTTAAAAGTTCTGTCAGTGGTAGAGTAACGGAAGCATAGCCGTCAACAAAACGTCGATACCATCCTGTCATACCGAGAAATCTTCTCAATTGTTTGACAGTAGTTGGTATCGGAAATTCGTTTATTGCCGTGAGCTTTCCTGGTTCTGTCTTTATTTTACCGTGCCCTATGATAAATCCAAGATATTTTATTTCTTGCATACAAAATTTGGACTTGGCGATATTTATTGTCAGGTTCGCATTGCGCAAGTAACCTGCTATTTCGCTTAAGAGTACCATATGGGATTCGAAATCTTCCGAGAGAACCAATAGATCATCCAAGTAAACGAATACTCTCGTGCGCAAGTGTGCGGGAATAACTTGGTCAATTAATCGAACTAAGGTTTGTGCAGCGTTGCACAGCCCGAACGGCATGACCTTGTATTGATACAAAGGGCGGTTTGGAATTGTAAACGCCGTTATTTGGCGTGATTTCTCCTCAAGAGGGATTTGCCAGAAGGCATGCTTCATATCTAAGCCTGTAATGAAACGAGCGGGTGGCAACCTGCTGAGTATTCTCAACGTGTGGAAGAGGATATGCATCCTTGCGGGTGCATTTATTAATCTCTCTTGAGTCCAGGCATAAGCGAATTTTTTCTCCTTTTCTCACGAGGACACAATTGCTGCTCCATGCGCTCTTAGACTCCTCAATGACGTCCAAATCGAGCATATTTTGGATCTCAGAGAACATAAGCTTCTCCTTAGCTGGGGATATAGGCCAGTGCCTTTGCTTAATTGCTTTAGCGTCGCCTACGTCTATACTGTGTTCGATCACTTTCGTACGGCCTAAACCTTCCTTTTCGAATGATGGAAGTTTTAGTTTAACTTGTTCCAGTTCGATACGCTGATGTTCGG
Source organism: Zaprionus nigranus (assembly GCA_018903425.1). NCBI lineage: Eukaryota > Metazoa > Arthropoda > Insecta > Diptera > Drosophilidae > Zaprionus > Zaprionus nigranus. Next base: position 25,962 of record JAEIGD010000156.1, read on the forward strand.
AAAGAGAATGAACTTTTGGAGGACCTTCGTCGACATCCACATCTCTGCCTACATCAAGCTCATTTACTTGGCTTGAAGTTTGAACTATATGGTTTAACAGACCAAAGTCTCGCCAAAAGTCAAAGCCAAGATATGCATCTTGCTTAAGGGTTGGAATTATGTAGAATTCAACTGGTTTGGTTATGCCACGATATGTTATATCACAAACTAATCGACCTATCACTACACATTCTGAGTTGTTTGCTGTCTTGATACGACCTGAAGATTTTTGAACGTTTGGGTGAGATTTCAACTGTGCTGCTGCTTTACCGCCAAGACAGCTGATAGTTACTGCCGAATCTAGAAGAGCGACAAATGAATGCCCTTCTAATTGAATGGCTGTATATAACCGATTGTCGTTATTCATGAAGATGGCTGAAACTAGTTTATGTCGGCACGCGCGTACTTTCTTCCAAAAGACGCGCATACGGACAGTAAAACGTTTGGTTTTCTTCCGGGGCTCGTAATTGTCCACGTGACCGAAAATTCGACTACGTGTCGCCAGATAATGTGCTAGTCTCTCATGGAATGGCTTATATACGTTCTTAATAATTGTGTTTTCTTTAGTATTATTTTGTAAGTCTGGGGTTTGGTTCAGATCTGTTGAATGTTGTTGGATCTGATTGTTTACGTCTGGGTTTATTGTCGTGGATGCGTCAGTACGGATCTGGCCTGCGCATCCACCGATGAGTTTTCCGGATTGTTACAATGGATACAATTGGGCTTGAAAACGTTTGCTGCCCCGCACCCGTAACAAAAAATAGATCTAGGCTCAAGACAAAAGTCATAGCGGTGACCTACTTTTCCGCAGTTCCAACACTTCATAGTTTTGCGCTGAATCGCGGCTATTTCTGTTTGTTCGTCAAGTTCTGAAACGAATGGACGCTGCTGTCTATAGGACTGCTGTCTTGTCTGTTTACAAAACTGCTCGTGAGTACGGATTTCCTCGCGTAATCGAGCTAATGTTATTATGCCTAAATGCATTAGTTCATAACGCAGCGACGTTTTGGAATTTCTAATTAAAATTCTCACTAATGATTCTTCTGCAATAGAGTTACGTAAACGGCTGACGAGTTTTTCAATTTCGAACTGAAATTCTTCAAACGGCTCTTTTTCGCCTTGTTTTCTGGAATTTATGGAATCCCATATATCCATATCTGTGTCTGCGTCTTCATATTTCTTTCGAAACTCTTCACAGAATTTTTCCCAAGTGAAACAAGGATGGTTTCTATGAAATTTCCAAAACCAATCACTGGCTTTGTCTCCTAAAAGCAAATGTAAATGATCGCAAAGTAAGTTATGATCACCGTATAGGTTTTGTGCCGTCATTGAACGAACTCTGTACAGAAAATATTCTGTAGAAATACCATGTCTTGATCCATCAAATTTCAATCTCCAATTGAGAATGATATTCGATACTTTCTCTGGAGGAATTGAAGAATATCTTCGAGGTATAGTTGGACTACTGCCAGTAGTTTGGCTTGCCGGACGCTGAGTAGTCTGTCCTGCCCTGACATTAGAATTCGTTTCCTCTTGACCTCCATTACTTATCTGAATATTTGCGAACTGTGATTGAATCAAGGCTGACAAGTTTCGCATTAGTTTCTGCTCTTGTTGTTGCATGGCTGACTGAATTATTTTATCTATATCTTCCCTGTTTGCTTCTTTCGATGAATCCACAGTCAGACTACTCTGATTTGCTTCTTCGTTCTGCATCGCTCGTTGTGCAGACCTAGTGGTCATGCCTCTACGTGTAGTGCCTCCTCTGCGGTATCTATTATTACGTCTATTGCTGTTTTGATCTGTGTTCTGATCAGGCGCTGGCATTATTGGGTCAGTAGTGTTGCTTGCTGCATTTATTTCAGCGGCCAAATTGTTGTTTGACAATGATAACAGTCTGGCTGTGCAAGGGTTTTTGCATGTGGGGCAAATATTTGTATTTTGCAACGCTATCTGTATACACTCGTTGTGAAACCTATGATGGCATGGGGACGTTGCTATTAAATTGGTTGGTTGCATTGGCTGGTGGCAGCAGCCGCAGAAGGGGTCTTGTAGTTGTAAAATATTACTGAGATCTTCCGTGCTGTGTCTTACTGACATATTTATAGTTTTTCTGTTCATATAATTAATGGTTCATCGCTTTCCAAAATAAACACTCCATAACGTGTTTAAAAATATAACCTGCATATAGCTTATTGATAATCTAAAGGATTCTATTGCTCTACTCAAGACTGACTGTTGCTAATATTGGTCGAGTTTCCCCAAAAATTTTCTAGGTGCTCGCGGTTCCTAATATTTGCTATCGAAAGCCTTATAGTAGTTTATTATTTAAAGGATAATTATGTTTAGCAAATTTTATCGTCACTGACTACAGGCTCAGTATGGTCGACTGACCCGATTAACACGAGAGAGATCGCGATTCCAATATCTGAGATTCTGTTACCTTGACGCCATATTGCTATACACATTCTCCCATTTCTAAAAATTGAGATTTCCAAACATGAGAATTATTCGGCAACTTCCAGACTTATCTCGGTCGACATATCCAAACTTTATGAATAGAAATCGTGATGCGCGAAAAAAGGTTGCTGGGTTGTATAACATCAAATCTGGGAAAATCATTTCGTTTTGAATTTTCTAAAAGATGAAATTTTTAATGGCTGGATTCAAAGAGCATTTTGAAAGATCGAACGTGATGTTATGTTAATATTACGGGATTCATATTTCGGTTCTTTAAAGCTATTCTTGGGCTTGTATACATGTTGCAGCCTGCAACCACGCCCTGTCTCTTGATTGAGATTAATACTACAAAGAATCGAGAAATTTTGCCTGTACTGATCTGACCTTTCGGGTTGGGCCTCAATTACTTTTGTAATTGATAAGAAGTACGATCTGTAAATTTTTCATTACATCTCGAGCTCCACGCTTAAGCGCCAATTATTTTTTAAAAATAAATATTTTTACTAAATACTTGGCTCAAAAGAAATCCTCCTTGTTGGGCTCTAATTACTTTCTGTAATTAGTTAAGGAGTAGGATCTGTAACTTTTCTATACCTCTCGGGCCCCCGCGTTGGGCGCCAATTATTTTCTACCCTATGTAGCGTGTGGAATTGCTGTTGTGTATGTACCACTAGTATTGACTATATGTTAGGCTAAGAAGGTTCGTGCACTTCTGGCTTCTCTCTGGTCTAAGCTCGTCGGATGGGGTGTGGGTTCTTTTCTTACCTAAACATATACGCACTACGGGAAAAATAATGATTAAGTGCACTACGGAAATGAAAATCGTCAACTAAATTGAATTCAAATAAACCACGCTGTTAATGGATGCTATATGCTGGTCATATTGTGCTAGGATACTAAGATGTTGATCGTATCCCGCTCTGTACCCTCCCTACCATGATAGCTCGCGGACTTCTCGGCTATCCCTTATTCAATACTACGTATAAGTATTAAATCTCACTATTATGGGCGTTCATTTGGTCGGCGATGAACCTCATTAAATTATTAGGCTTGCATGATTAGGTAAACATTATAATTCATTTTTTTTATTCATTAGTTTTAAGGCATTTTAACCTAAAGGTATTTAGAGATTTCATATTCAAATTCGATGGCAATAACAATTTGTAATAAAGAAAAGGTAAGAGAATATTTTTATGAACGCGCAGTAGATTCATTTCTTTTTTCACAACAAGGGCATTTCACAATTATTTCATTTGGATATATATATATCTGGACCACTACGAAACATAACTACATTGGCAATGAAGATGGCATACCGTTGACAATATCAATTATTCACATTCATTTAGTTACTCACAGATGATATCCGCTTGATCGATGGGCCCTTCCATGTCGCTGCTGTGCTGTTTTTGGAAGAAGGTTTATGCAGTTATGTGTGTGTGTCCATATGTGTGTGCTTGTTTTGAGATTCTACTGCGAGTTGTACAAGTTTTAAATTGCCTTAGGAATATATGCGTACGAAAGACGTTATTAGATAAAGTTTAAGTGAAAAGATTTAATATAGAAATGTATTTATACTAGCGTGATACTTTTGTTGGCATTCCGCCTTTGGGCTGCCGGGAGAAAAAGAAACGCCTTAGCGCATCTCTTTTGCTGCTGGGGTTGGGTGGCCTATGTCAGGCTGGACATAGCCGCGTCGCTATGAGCTACGGTGGCTGTTACCACTATATGTCTCCGGTCTGCAACTTTAAAATCCCATACGTATAGCTCTCAAACTATTGTGGCGTGGTGATCATCTAAATGATATCGGAGTCAAGTTTAATTAGGGAGTCGCATCCGTTGTTAAGTGATAGGTATATTAGCTCGGCGCGTTTCACGGCCCTGTTTTATCGCAGTGACTGAGTAAGTGTCAGTGTTTTGCCGCCCAGTGTATAGTTTTGCAGTCACTGGGGGCTCCTTATGGACACGACCGGCCTGGTTTATAGTTGGCAGCGTGGAAACGCTTTTCAAGGCCGGCCGTGTTTAAATCAAGCTATGCAGCTATGAAAAAATATATTTAATTAGCATACACTATTTGTTTAAATATTCACTGAATATCACCTTTTTTGTATGTTTTCACAATGCCCTCCAAACTGCGCAGTCGCGTCTGCTGGCAAAGTTACACACCATATAGCGCTGCTATTTACGGACGTTCAATAACTTTAGCTTTCTTTTAATATAAATGTTACGGCCTTTATTAACTCCGATTTTTAATGTACTAATATATGTATATATATTCTTTCCGCAAATGTTTCGATTTTAAAAGTTTATATCTGCACGCTTTGGTATCAGTCTTCGCTGCACTCTGAATAAAATGTGAATGCACGTTAAATTCGCCCCCCTCTTATAGACAACGAGAGAGAACATTTGCCCTTCCAATGCCCGTGGTATTAGAACGGTCGTTGCCAACGGTAACCGTTGATCATCTTATCTCTTATGTTCACCTTATCTCTTTATGTTCACCTTTTCTATCTGCATTATGCGAGAGCATTGAAATGAGACGACGGCGAATTGGGAATTGTCATTTGAGTGCGGCGAATTATTTGAGCGCTCTTTGATAATTGGAGTTTAAGAGAGTTTATGAGTGCAAGCTAGACTACGGCCACTACACGGTGTGAAGATGCCATTTGAACTTGGTACACTATATGGATAAAAATGAATGCTCGGCGTAGAAGAAGAATGAGTTGTTTGAAAAAACTTAGCAAACATATCGGCCATGGCCTGATCTGTGTCCGCCTCAGCGTTATCAAACAAAAGTTTAGAAGGAAAGACCGCTGACCTACGCTTCATTTTAACAAAACTATAGAACTTTTTAGGATTCTGAAAAAAACTGAAACCTACATCTGGTCAAATAGTTTTTATAACATTTCGCGTTAAGTACGGTAAAATTTGCCCGAGCAGTTAGGTAGCGGGAAAAGACAAGCGGTGAGTTTTTTTGCTCATATTTCTTAAATAAGCTACTCTTAAAGTTTTTTAAGCGAGACAGCTATTTTGTAAATCAAGGGGGTTTGCTTGAGCATATCGGATAGGATAAGGGAACACTGATATCAAAAGCAGAGTTTAGGGTGTTATAAAATATATTAGTTAGCTGACATATCAGTTGATGCATAAAAATCAGACCAATCACAATGTGAAATTAAAGAATTGAAATTTTCAAAGTCTGCTTTCTTAAAGCAGCGCACGCGATTACACGGCCTTTCATTTTTATCCACAATACTAATACCTTAGTCGAAATTCACTTCGAAAGTGGGATGATAAGGATCTTCCGGAAGGGAAAGGGGTTGTACCCTGTCTACAATCACCTTGGAAGGATCAGAGGTGAAGCATAAATCAAGCCATCTATTCAGAGAGTTTTTGACATGATTGACCTGCGACAAAGACATGTCAAACAAACCGTTAAATAGGTCATGTTGCCGGGAAATCAAAAGGAAGTTTCCTTCAGCACTAGATGTCCAATCACATTCTAGGATATTAAAGTCGCCCAGGACTATGAAGTGATCTCTGTCTGATAACAGATTAAAAATAGTCTTAATTGCAGGCAAGTGTTGCAAGTAGACTGATAATTCCGATGGCGGCGGAACATAGGAGCAGGTTATATACATGAAAAAACCGGGAAAGTTTTGTTTTACACAAATTATTTCAGTGTCAAATTGAAACTCCGGTTGTAAAAGATCCGACTCAATGTTGGAGTCTACTGCAATCACTAGTCCACCACCTCGTCGGTCAGGTCGATCAAGCCTGTATGATGTATACCTATCTGGAAAGACTTCAGAGTTTAGAATCTCTGGTTTTAACCAGGTTTCGGTAAAAGCAATAATTTGGGAAGAAAAAGCAAGACTTAAGATAAAGACTAGAGATTTTACTACAGAGACCTCTAACATTTTGATAGGAAAGAATTAAAGAGGAAAGTTTTTTTGTACGACACCTAACATTTTCGGACGCATGAAGAAAAGAGAAGTTCAGTTTTTTTGAAGACTTTGAGTTGTTTGCATTTTTTGGCGATGTAACGGCCAACGTGGGAAGATTAACGGCAGTTCGGCTTTTTTGTTTAGGGAGAAAACTCCTTAACAATAAGGTCCGGCGGCCAAAAGGAAACAGCGCAAACGTCTTTAAACTGTTCTGCTGGGAGACTAATTTTGAAAGAAGAAATGTCGCGCTTGAATTTAAAGTTGAATTTTTCAACTGTGAAGTTATTTAAAGGCAGCCTTGCGAGGCTGTACGATTGTACATCTTCTGTGGTAGTGTCCGGCGCCAAACGAGAGATTAAAACCAATCTTTTGGGTTTGATCGCAATCAGAGGTTTTATACTCTGTGCCTTTGTAGCAGGCATTATTGCGGGAACATTTCCCTTTATGTTCTTGTCTTTGATCGTAATGGGAATAGGCATAAGAGGAGGAGCAAGAGGTTTGGGTGCGGTAATTTTGCTGCTAGTTTTTGTTTATTTTGTGCAGTTAGAAGAGCAAGATGGTATAGGGGAGAGTAGGCTTAGAAGATCAGGAGAAGAAGCCTGAGAAGAAGGTAGGTTGGTGACCTTTAAATTCGTAGAGATCGAATATAAAGGAACACTCACAGGAGCCGGTGGTTTGCGTGGGACCGTAAAGGCTTTGAATTTGGCCTCCAACTCCAAAAATTCAGATTGGAGATTAGAGAAAGCTGTGCGTATCTTATAAAACCCAAGTTTGGTTTTATTATGGATTTGGTTTTATTATGGATTTGGTTTTATTATGGATTTTCCGTAAATCGGATTCAGGCACACGACACGTTTCACACGACCATTTGAGACCAGTATTGGCTCGGACGGCGTCACTAACGCGCACAGTTAGGCCACAGCATTTTAAGTGACAGAAATTATCACAGAGGCAGCAACCAATGGAATCCGCCGTAGGATCAGAAGTGCATAAGCAAATTGCTGCGGAGCACGACACCATGTTGTGAGAATTAATATGCCTTTAAAATATAGGTGACAACGAAGAGCAAATAGAAGACAGAGTATAGAAATAAATTTTTTGAGAGAGCAAGAAACAGTTACAGCGCCGAACCAGGCAAGCAAGCAAGTACGGCAAAAAACTGCAAAACTAGCGAGCACAACGAAGTAAACAAAACAACAACAGCTGTGGCATTTACAACACCAGCACTACACAGCTTACTCAGAGAGAAATGTAATTTCCGGAGAGCGAGAGAGCGTGAAAATGTTAATCAAAACAGAATCAAAAACTTGACGCAAAAGACGCGCAAGTGAAAAATTACGAATATTAGTTTAAGAATTGACTAATAAAAGTATTAGTGTGTTACTACTACAGTTGTACTTACAAGGTTAGCACTAATAAAATACCGCACTAATAATTACACAACTTAGGGAAGTAAAAATCGCAAGAATTATAAAAAAACACAGGGAGCAAAGGCTAAACACGTCTGATCACCAAGATAGCTATTGTTTTAGTCGCTGTATTATTATTATTATTATTATTATTTGTGAAACGACTACAAGTGGAACGATGACGCCATCGAAGGGAACGGGGCCCGCTACTCAAGGTGCTAAGAATACTGAAGCAATTGACGCTTCGACATATTTAAAACCAGTAAGAAAAACAACAGTCGCGCAGCACGCGACAGTGGGATACCCTTCGACCTATGTAGGTATGTTCCTATGTATGTACACATATACATATGAACATGCTTTGAAATTAATCTCGACAGATGGCGCTCGCGCTTTGCGCTCGCCCGCCTCCCTTGTTAGCTGACAGAAGCACTTGGTTTTATGTTCATACTTTCTTAAATAACTTCTGTGATTATTGTCCGATCGGATTGTAATTTGGAGACTACGTAGATATTTCATTCAGCTAAAGTTAAAGTCAGAAAGTTGTATCTTTTATACAGCGCTTACAAATTGAGTTCAAAAATTAATTTATTGATTTGCGGGGGCGGTGGGCGTGGCACTTAACATTTGAAATAAACTTGATCTGCGCCGAGTACATAAAAACCTTCATTCCAAATTTGGTGTCTCTAGCTTTTATAATAGCTGAGATCTGTGTGTTCATCTGGTCAGACGGACATTCGGACATCAGGACATCCGGACAGACAGGCAGACATGGCTCAATCGACTCGGCTAGTGATCCTGAGCAAGAATATATATACTTTGTGGGGTCTGCCACGCCTCCTTCTGCCTGTTACATACATTTGCATTTTGCACAAAGTTAGTATACCCTTTTTGACCATTTTCAATGGTCGAAGGGTATAATTAACAAAAATCCTCCTTGTGGTTGGTGCCAGTGAAAAAGAAACATCACACACGTCTGTGTTCTTCGGCAGCTCCAGTGAAAAAGAACGAACCGACCCATGTTACCCGATAGATCGATAACCCGACCTACTTAACGAAGCAAACAATATCCACTGATGCAATTTGATTGCGCTCAGCTAAGCTCCAAAAGCTCGGTCAAGGTGTCAATGCCTAAATGATGCCTACTTAAAAAGGGGTACAATGGAACGTTATGTTCAAATGCTGGATTTAAAAGAAATCAAAAAAAGAACCGAAAACAACCAGTGACCAGCGCCACTTCAAGTTGTTGTGTTGTCGCTGTGTTGTTGTTATAGAGGTTGTGTTATGTCCATCGTTGACGTAGTGTGCGGATAACGCACCACAGTGTTAATATTATTCCTGCGTTGACGTAGTGAGCGGGCTGCACACCACGTTATCCTGTGTCAGCTGGTCGTCGCGGGTGCTGGCACGCTGATACTCCCTCGCTGCTGTCTTTGTGTTTTCACTATTATTGCTGGAAAATTGGTTGCATGTTTAATTGCAAAACGCACTGTCCAGTGGTCCCTCGCAGTTTTGTGGGCATGTCTTGACAATCTGGAATTTATAATCACTGTTTTAAATGACGAACTTTTAGAATTTTATTGAATTTACACAGTGTTATGCAGCAGTGTCAGGCTAAGAATGCCGGGTTCGCTTACATTCGCTGTTAATGTTAATGTTAACCCGTTATGTGCGAATGGCAAAAGTGCAACCCGGGCACAATCGTAAGCCCCCTACAGTTCGCCCTTCCTGACACTCAAATTGCCCTCAATTTGCCGACAATATCAATTAACGTAAGGGATACAAAATCTTATTCTACAAGTATGTACAATATCTTATTCTGGGTACAATATGTTATTCTAGGTACAATATGTTATTCTAGGTACAATATGTTATCCTAGGTATTCTACATCAGTCTACATTGGTTCAATTTCCAATCTTATCAGTGTTTCTTTAGGATTTTCATCAACAATCAAATCTGCAGATTCTGACACCCATTTCTTAAGTTTATTCGCCTCGAGTATTCCGTTATACGGCATCTGCGTAATTTGACAACTATCAATATCACGCACTACATATCGGTCATGTGGTAATATCTTGTCAACAACATATGGACCCCGATACTTTGGTTCTAATTTTTTATTTATTCCTGGGGTTGTGCTAATGTGTCTTATTGCTACGTAATCCTCTTTTTCAAAGGTTTCCGCAGGTGAATTACACTTCAAAAACTGAATCATGTTTTGCTCTTGTAATTAAACAATATTTTACGACGCTTGTTCTCTAATTCTTTCAAAGTCACGATCAATCACACTATTCTAAATGTTGAGCGAGTTCATCAATCTTATTACCACGTTGTGCTATTCCAAACAGAAGTACCGATGGTGTATTTTTAGTCGTAGTCTGAACTGTAGTATTTAAAATATATTCTGTGTTCCTTATAGTTTCCGTCCAGTCCAAGTGATTTGCAATGTCGCACAATTTACCCATCATAGGCGTAAGTACACGGTTAATACGCTCTACCTGCCCATTTGCTTGTGGCGAACTAGTGGCATTAAGGTTATGCTGAATATTCATTTCTTCTACTATAATGGTCAAAGTAATGAAAAAGGGCTACACAAGACTCTTTAGAACTCGTTGAACAATCGGGTACAATTTAACAAATTTCGTAAAGGTGTCAATAATATCCAGCAGGTGTTTCTTCTTTGACAGAAGGGAAGGCAGCGGACCCAAGTGATCAATATAAATCGTATCAAAAGGCACAGGTACCTTCGGGATACTGCACATATTACGCTTGTTAGTGCACGCTGCGGCTGAATATACTATACATTTCAAATAGTTACGTATGAAATTATGTACTCGTGTCTTTATCAGCGGGAACCAATAATGTTTCTTAATTTCTGAACAACATTTGTCAACCCCCTAAGTGGCCGATTTTTTCATGCGTCCATCGAATCACATTATTTATCATCTCCTTAGGCACGTACATCCGCAAAGTACCAGAAGGTGATTTTTAATATACTACTTCACCACTCAGTTCATATTCATCATTGTCTGCTGTTTCTAATTCCTCCCTAAGGTCACAAATTTCCTTGTCTCTGCTTTGTGCCACCCGAAGTTGAAAGTCAATATCTAACTCACTAACCGCTCCCACATGTTCTACTCGACTAAGTGCATGGCTCATAAGTTTCCCAGGCCGATGTTGTATTGTATAATTGAATTTCTCGAAAGATAATGCCCAACGCTCAATTTTATCTGATCCATTTTCATTGGCCAAAGTTCGTGCTAACGCATCACAATCAGTTATAATCTTAAAGGATCTGCGATCTAAATAAGTATGGAAGCGCTGAAGGGCGTTATAGACAGCAAGCGTCTCCAGTTCATAACTATGTAACCTCTTCTTAGTGTCTGCAGTTGATTTCGAAAAGTAAGCTACAGGGTGGAGTTTGGAATCATTTTGCTTCTGCATAAATACAGCACCAAATCCGCGTGCACTCGCATCACAATGTAATTCAATCTCTCGCTCTGGATCAAAAATTGCTAATACTCGAGCTTGTATAAGAGTCTGGCGTAAAGTAAGGAATGCCTCATGGCACTCATCAGAGAAGTCAAACGACTTGTTACCCCTCAACAACTGACTTAACGGAAATGCTATCTGCGAAAACGACGGTACAAATCGGCGGAAGAATAAGAACAATCCAAGACAGGATTCAAATAGTTTTCGGTTCAAAGGGACCGGGTATCTCTGTATAGCTTCAATGTGTCGGTCACTGGGACATACACCCCTTGCACTTGCTTTAAAACCTAAATATTCCAACTCGGTTTGCTCAAATTTACATTTTTTAAGATTCAACTCAAGTCGGACTGATCATAAGGGTTTAATGGCTTCCAGAATAGTTTTTATATGACTCAAAAGGTCAGGTTAAGCTATTAAAATATCATCCATATATACCAGCACAAGTCTAGCTTCTATCAAGTCTCGCAACACTTTATTTACAAATCGCTGAAATACATCAGCTTTATTCTTCAGTCTATAAGGAATGCGTAAGTATTCATATTGTCCATCAGGTGTAACAAAGGCAGTTAGTTTAACCGAATCTTCATGCATCTTTATCTGATTAAAACCACTCTTAAGATTCATCAATGTAAAATATTTTTGTTTCCTAAATGTTCTAAACAATCATCAGCTAAGGGCATCGGGTGGGTATCACGCAATGTGATTTTGTTCAAAGGTTTATAATCTACAAATTTACGCATTTTCCCTGACTTCTTACGCAATAGCGGAAGGATAAGGCGAGGTACTAGGTCTAATAATATTTTTCTCAATAAATCATTTATTGTTTTTCGAACTTCAACTCTTTCTTGGTACGACAGGCGTCGGGATCGTCGGTAAATAGGAATCGTATTTGTCGTTTCTATTTTCATACAGTAGTCGTCAGGATAAGTCGCAAGTGGCGTATTGTAATAAGCCTCATGAATACATGACAGAAGCGCATTATATTGATCGGTAGGGAGAGCAGTGTTAATGTTAAACAACTCCTCGGTTTCTGAAGTGACATCAATCGCACATAACCCATTAAAATAATTATCAACATTTCCGATCGGCGGCGCAGAAGTTCGGCTATCAATTGTAAGACCGCATTTATCCGGAATACTCTCGGCAGGCATATCAGAGTTGCTTAAATGATTATCAAAATATGCCAAGGTTCACTAACTTACATCTAAACATATTACTTATTTTCCCAGGTTTGTTAAAATGCAACAATTCTTTTTTTATATAACGCTTTTTTACGCTAACCAATTTAATATCTGCTTTCTCAAGTAAGTCTCTAACAATGATCAGAGGTACAAAAAATAGATTCATCAGGGACTACAATAAGCTTATGTATTATAATCTTATCATTAAGTTTAATACTGCAGGAAACTTCACCGAAGGACATCAAATGTTTCTTTCCTATTCCAAAATACTGGGTCTTCGTTAATGGCCTATTGCCAAAATTGGATATACAAGCTCGCCGCACAAAACTTCTAGGGCTACCGGAGTCAAACAGAGAAAAACTATTAACAAACTTTACCTCGGGTCATAATTAAAAGAAACACTCACCGATTGGAATGGGCAACACGGAGTCACAACTTCAGCAATATCAACATAAGCCGCGCTGCGGCTAGCAGCCACCCTTGGACGGTGTGGACAGTTTTTATAAACATGAGACAGCTCACCACATCGGAAGCAAGAGCCATCAGGACGTCTGGGCTTCGGGCAAGCACTTTGGTAATGGCCATAACCAGAGCAATTGAAGCAGCGGACCGAAGCGTCAGGACTGGAAGCAGTAGACATCGTTGCAGTTGCTGGAGCCGGCAACACAGTAGTAGACCGGGCCGCAGAAGCCCTAGCAACAGGCATCTTGGGAATAGTAGCCAGCTGTGTTCGAGGATGCACACGCTCATAACGAGCAAGCAGGCGTTTCAATTCACGCATTGTTCTGGCTGTAAACAAGATGAATCTCTCTCTGGATTGCTCTTTGATGCCTTCAATGATGATGTCAATAAGTTCGCTCTCAGCTACGTGACCGCGCGCCGCGATCTCTTGCATCTCTATAATGTACCGGTGCGTACCGTCGGGTCTCAAACGTCTGGCACGTAGTTGAAAAAACACTTCATCCGTAGAATATTGGCAGCTAAATTCCTCCACCAATGCCTCGCGCAGCAATTCGTATGAATGGGCAGAGACTGTACGCACACGAAGCGTGCTCGGTCATCAAATTGCAGGATACTGAAGGCAGCCTTTAAGTCCTCGTTCCACTTTAACACGTCATAACTGTCATCAGCCGTGAACACTGGCACCATTGACTCGATGAGGTTGATGTCCATTCTAAGTGGCGGTACTTCCTGTCCCGTTCGGCGAGGTGACGCGCGTAATTCCTCTACTTCTTGCTGAAGTAGCAGCAGTTCTCTCTCCTGACGCAATTGAATAATTTGTGCTTCCACATCAAAGTTTTCAGCAGTAGTCAAAACGCTGGGTACAGTAAGCGCCGCAGCAGCAGTCCCGTTGTTGCCTGGCAATAACTATACAAGCCTCGGAATAATTTCTTCAACAGCAGACATCGGTCCACTAATGGCTTGGCACCACTAACGGCACCTGGCACCGCTAAATTTGTCGCGCCATTTTCGCTTACGGCGTCTTCAGCGGTGCTAGCGAACGGCGTCGCCAAAGCGCTGGGTACAGTAAGCGCCGCAACAGCAGTCCCGTTGTTGCCTGGCAATACCTATACAAGCCTCTGAATAATTTCTTCAACAGCAGACATCATTCCACTAACGGATTGGGTGCCCGTTATAACGGCACCTGGCGCCGCTAAATTTGTGGCGCCACTTTCGCTCACGGCGTCTTCAGCGGTGCTAGCGAACGGCGTCCATTTTCATCGTCCAGCTCTTGTTCAGCAGTCTCCCTCGCAGCAGCAGGCAACAAATTGTATAACTCACGTATCTGGGCCACAGACGCAGTTGCTGGTACATCCATTTTGTGTGCTCGCAGCAGGCACAGCATTGAAGTTTTGTTTGGTCGCATCTTATATCTCACTTCTGAGTTTTAAATGACAAACTTTTAGAATTTTATTGAATTTACACATGTGTTAAGCAGCTGTGCCTTTACATTCACGATAGCTGTTGTAAGAACGACTTGCACATTATTGAGCACATGTCCCAAGTATGCATCTGAATGATTAGAAGGTGTCTCATCTTGAACAGGTGTATTATACCTGTGAAGCAACGAATGGTGAGACTTTGAACATACTATGAAACTATGTGCCCCGCGACCAGACAATTAAGACATAACTTTAGGTCCTTAACGAATTCAAAGCGCTGCATAACTGAGATGGCAAAAATAAATGTTGTGAGTTTCCGATTTGCAAAAAATGCATACAGGCGATGAAGAGCGTCCTCCTTCAGCACAAGCAAAGGATGATTTAGAATGTTGGGCCTTCTTATGTTCAATTCGTGACTTTGTTTTGTCTCGAGTTGACTCTTCTGCTGACAAATACTGATACTTCTTGTTCAGTTGTCTAGCACAATCTTCCCAAGATGGCAGTGTATCATAATCAAGCTGCTCTTCAAAGCGAGACTTGGTAATATGGTCAACTTTCGCCATAACCATATGAATGATCATTGCGTTAGCAATATCTTTATCGTTCCCTAACGACGACAACGACGCATATATAGCAGACAGCGTATCTATTATTGTTCTCAAACTCGATGCAGATGGTTTTGTCATGCTAGGTATGTCGAATAACTGTGAAACAGTGTCAAAGAATATTAGACATTTATTGTCATATACTGCTTTGAGATTTGCAATGGCCTTAGGGTAGTTACAATCCGTCAACTGATACGGCTTAACTACCCCCAATGCTTCATCTGATAAACAAGACACCAGATGATTGAACTTCTCGACGTTTGATAAGGAATTGTCATCATCGACTAAACTTTCAAACAGGCACATAAAATTTTTGTACTCCGAATGTTTGCCACTAAATTTTGGCAAACGCATTTTCGGCAACTGGGATTGGTGGGTCGAAACTACAGGCCAATCATGATCAGTTCTTGGCCCTGAAGTCGGCTTGGATGCGATAATATTCCACGCTCTTGTGACGACACACAAGTCCCCTAATGGCCCTCTAGAATCATTAAGAGGGCTTAAATTATCCAGATCAGTCTGTAAATCCATTGCCTTTTGTATATAACCTTCTAAAAGCTCTAATCGGCACGCTAACTTTGTTTTATCAGATGAAATGGTCTTTGCTTTAATTGCGGTTTGCATACGAGCAATATCAGCACAAACTGTCAAATCTTTGCAAGCAGATTTGTAATTTTGCACTTGTCTTGCAGATTTGTAGCTTTTTACTTGTCTTTTCGGTCTCAGACATGTTGACTAAAGGAAACACTTATATAAATCAACGAGAGCAACAGTCGCGCAAAACGCGACAGTGGGATACCCTTCGACCTATATTCCCGTGTAGTTTAATTTGTTAAATTCATACACATATGCAAATGCACATGCTTTGAAATTAATCCAAATAGATGGCGCTCGCGCTTCGCGCTCGCCCGCCTCCCTTGTTAGCTGACAGAGGCACTTGGTTTTATGCTCATACTTTCTTAAATAACTTCTGTGATTATTGTCCGATCGGATTGTAATTTGGAGAATACGTAGATATTTCATTCAGCTTCGTATATGTTAAAGTCAGAAAGTTGTAGCTTTTATACAGCGCTTACAAATTGAGTTCAAAAATTAAATTATGGATTTGTATGGGCGGTGGGCGTAGCACCTAAAATTTAAAATAAACTTGATCTGCTTATAGTACATAGGACTCTTCCTGCCAAATTTGGTAACTTTAGCTTTTATAATAGCTGAGATCTGTGCGTTCACACAGACAGACGGACAGACAGACAGACAGACAGACATGGCTCAATCGACTCGGCTTGTGATCCTGAGCAAGAATATTTATACTTTATTAGGTCTCCCACGCCTCCTTCTGCCTGTTACATACATTTGCACCAAGTTAGTATACCCTTTTTTGACCATTTTCAATGCTCGAAGGGTATAAAAAGGAATAAGTGTCACAAACTTTGTGAGCTACCCTCGCAACGGCGCTGACTATGTAAATCTAACTTGCTTATACACACACACGCGCAAACTATGCGTTGTGTGAGCAAACAAACGAAAGTGATCCAAGCGATCCGAAAATAAGCAGGCTAAACTTTTGCTGTAACTACGTTTGTAGGCAGCAATGTAAAATGCAGGGTGCGGAGCAATGTAACAAGAGAATATATGCACACGCACTCTAAGTGGTGTGTATATCAAACAAACGAAAAGACAAACAAGAGAAAACGAAAACCAAATCAAACGTTTTCAGTGCTACGTTTGTTGACAGCAATAGAATATGCGGGGTGCGGGGTGACGAAATGCAAGCAGCGCCAAATGCAAGCGAAGTCGAAACAACGAAAGTATGTGATCCCAAAGGAAGGTGAACAGTGAACAGAACAATCGAGGTGAACGAACGCAACAACTGTATGTGTGTATATGCAAACTCTAACATGCACGTACATATGCAGTTTATGTATTCACAGCTGTACCAAGTTAGCGGTCAATATGTAATATATACGCTAACCGAAGATCGAACAGCGACAATTTGCGAGAGATGTTCAGTGGCTGAGTGGACTGTGTCCCGGACTCTAAGGTCAAAGATATTGAGCGTGTTCGAGGTTCGGTTGCTGCCGCGATCGACATGTGAAATTCTTGTGTTTTTATACCCTTCGACCATTGAAAATGGTCAAAAAGGGTATACTAACTTTGTGCAAAATGCAAATGTATGTAACAGGCAGAAGGAGGCGTGGCAGACCCCACAAAGTATATATATTCTTGCTCAGGATCACTAGCCGAGTCGATTGAGCTATGTCTGTCTGTCTGTCCGGATGTCCTGATGTCCGGATGTCCGTCTGACCAGATGAACACACAGATCTCAGCTATTATAAATGCTAGAGACACCAAATTTGGAATGAAGGTTCCTATGTACTCGGCGCAGATCAAGTTTATTACAAATGTTAGGTGCCACGCCCACCGCCCCCACAAATCAATAATTTAATTTTTGAACTCAATTTGTAAGCGCTGTATAAAAGATACAACTTTCTGACTTTAACATATACGAATGAAATATCTACGTAGTCTCTAAATTACAATCCGATCGGACAATAATCACAGAAGTTATTTAAGAAAGTATGAGCATAAAACCAAGTGCCTCTGTCAGCTAACAAGGGAGGCGGGCGAGCGCGAAGCGCGAGCGCCATCTGTCGAGATTAATTTCAAAGCATGTGCATATGTATATGGGTACATACATAGGAACATACCTACATACATAGGTCGAAGGGTATCCCACTGTCGCGTGCTGCGCGACTGTTGCTTTTCTAACTGGTTTTTTTTTAAATAAATTAAAAGTTAAAAAACATTAAAGAGGGGCGGTGGCGGTAGGCGATTTTATGTTTTAGTTACGCAATATATGTAAATAGAGCTTAGTTTTCCTTCGTCGGTACACAACAGCAACTGCAAATCTAATTGTACATACATATGTATGTATAGTATACTATATTCGTGCAATAATGTGTGTTGAAGTGGGACGCCAATATATACATGTGGATATGCAGACATGTATGTATGGGCGTCCCACTCGCGCATTCATAACTTTCTGATATTTTCTAGTATTATAATTGCAAAATATTGAGAGCAAAACAAAGTATGAAACATCCAATTGGAATCTTACTGAACTTGCAAAGTCATAACAGACAAAATACAGAAAAAATGGCGGCATTGAAAAACGCATTAGTTCGCGTTTTTTGATGCGTGCTAAATAATATAAAAATACTTAACTTTATTTATAAATAATTAATATTAATTATAGCTATTCTAATTTGATTGTCTTTCATATGAAAACAAAGTAATGCAATTTTTTTTTATTTTTTATTGAAATTTAATTAAATAATTTATTTGTTAACCTGTAACTTTTCTTTTAGTTTATAAGAATAAAATAAATAAACAAAATGAAATAATAAGAAATAATCAATAAATGAAAATTTGAACCCGCCTCAACCGGGAGTTGAACACATGCGCTCTCGCGCGGCCGTCCGTCACTCTAACCACTCGGCTATTGCGTAACTCCTAGGTCCATCGGCAAAGCTGCATTCAGAACCAATTCTGTTACCATAAAATGCAAATAAAAAGTTTAATAAAATGCTATGTGTCTGACGCTAGATTTGAACTTCGGTATGCTTGCGTAAATTAGGTCTGCTTAAGTATATATGTTTAAAGTGATTTTAATTTGTATCATATCTCACTTATTTATAGTCTGATTTAAATGAAATTTTCACATAACGCCCGTGGCAAGGTATTTGTCATGTAAGATATACAACTTTGGTTGTTGAGCTAATATTGTAGTTTTTAAATAGTTATTACTGATTTACAGAGGCGGGGAAAGGGCGTGTACAAATTTTAAAAAAACTTTGAGACACTGCAATATATACGTATGTTGTCACAAAATTTGATGACTCTAGCCCTAATAGTTTCTGAGATCCAGGTGTTCATACAGACAGACGGACAGACAGACAGACAGACGAACAGACAGACATGGGGTTTATGTGTTTATGGGGTCGGAGATGCCTCCTTCTGCCTGTTACGCACATTTCCGTTCCGACAAACACAATAGACCATGAATTTTTTTAAAATCCATGGCCTAAAAACCGCCGAATCTCGAGTCACTGCTCGGACGCCAATGAAAATTCTCTAATAATTTTTAGAAAAATCTAAATAAACGAAATAGTAAATAAAGGACGCGGAGTTCGACTCTAATTTAAATGAGAGTCCGACCACACTCCCCGAATTAGACGTTGGCATTTGCCGATCGTCTCAGCTTAACGACACTTCATGTGCTCTCTTAAATTCTATCTTATCTACTTATTTTAACATTGACGAGCTCCAACAGTTACCTTAATCTTCCAAAATCTCGGCAATCTTAATTAATGGGTAAAATTCACCAATTAGAATTTTGTTCTATGCTTATTTTATGCAATACTTACTTAATATTGCATGAGTGTTGTGTGTGTCAGGATTGTAGTAAGGAAGAATAGAGAAAACAGAACAACCGTCATTGTTGTCTTGTGTTCTTTATATCACCGAGAGTCGGTAAGAGGACTAACTGTTAATTCTCTCACTGAGTGTAACCCATGCCTACGTGTTTGGTGTGTTGCCTCTTCCGTTCGTTCGTTCTGTGTACATCACACGAAGGAGTCTGTGAGCGAGACTACACTGGCTATTTGCTGTGTGTGCGAATGACCAGGATGACAAGTATGTCATGAGCAAGCTGCGCAATAGATTTTGGCGACGAGCGACCCTGCATGAAAAGAGAGAAGGCAATCTTGGTAGAATATTCGTGGTACACAGACGATATTATTTGTGAAACGACTACAAGTGGAACGATGACGCCAACGAAGCGAACGTGACCAGCTGCTCAAGGTGCTAAGAATACTGAAGCAATTGACGATTCGACATATTTAATATTAACAAAAATCGTCCTCGTGGTTGGTACCAGTGAAAAAGAAATATCACAGACGTCTGTGTTTTTCGGCAGCTCGAGTGAACCGACCCATGTTACCCGATAGATCGATTACCCGACCTACTTAACAAACAATACTTAGCAAACAATACCCACTGATGCATTTTGATTGCGCTCAAGGTGTCAATGCCTAAATGGTGCCTACTTCAAGGGGGGTACAATGGAACGTTATGTTCAAATGCTGGATTTAAAAGAAACCAAAAAAAAAAAGAAAACAACCAGTGACCAGCGACACTTCAAGTTGTTGTTATTGATGATGTGTTTTGTCCATCGTTGCCGTAGTGTGCGGATACCGCACCACAGTGTTAATATTATTCCAACGTTGACATAGTGAGCGGGCTGCACACCACGTTATCCTGTGTCAGCTGGTCGTCGCGGGTGCTGGCACGCTGACACTCCCTCGCTGCTGTCTTTGTGTTTTCACTATTGTTGCTGGAAAAGTGGTTGCATGGGTAATTGCAAAACGCACTGTCCAGTGGTCCCTCGCAGTCTTGTGGGCATGTCTTGACAATCTTCGGCAGGCTTGCTTTCTGTGGTGGTTTTGAAATTTTATTAGATTTTATTAGCGTTTCTTTCCCATCACACACACACTGTACTCACTCAGTCTTTGGCAAAATTTTCGAGTTTCCACCAGTTCACAGCCAAAGTCTGCCAATTGATTACACAGTTCTTTGTTCGTTTACGTGGACAATGGACTTGTGTTCATGTCGATCATTTATTATTATTTTTAAACTGTAGTGGAGCAGGAAAGGTCGCGCTCCAGTTGCCAGCATAGCTTGCAGCGCCTCCGTGCTCATATGCATATCTTATGTATTTATGAATTGTCGTCAAGCGACGACGTTGGAGGAGGAGGAGGTGTGCTATGTACATACTTAGTAAGCGATCAGCGCATAGCCAGCGTGGGAATGCTGACTATGCAATTATGTATGCCAACCTTCAAGTGGATGCTCGCATTACACATACACTTGGGCAAACTGTTTATGTTTATTGTAACAAAGTGCTATAATGTGATTGTTGTTATATTTGAATATATGTGCATACCACAAGATACAGGAGAATCCTGAGAAATACCCGGATTACACCATCCAGAACGGACAGTTGTTCCGGCATTTAGGGTTGAGACAGGACAGCCAGGAGTACATACCCTGGAAATTGTGTGTAGGGAGCGAGTCACTACGCAGAGTACTGCAGGAGTGCCACGATGCCCCAACCGACGTTTGGGGATTCGCAAGACCACGACGAGGGTAGCATAGCTGTATTACTAGCTTGGAATGTTTCGTGACGTCGCACGGTACGTAAAACGTTATACCACCTGCCAGAAGTACAAGACGGAACAACGCAAATCGACGTACTTCTCGTACTTTTCGACCTATTCTCTAAGTGGGTGGAGTTCCGCACATATTCGTGTGTGATAATGGGACTCAGTTCACCAGCCGCGCGTTCAAAGGTTTCCGCAAGCGACTAGGGATGGAGCTGGAGCATACAGCACCCTATAGCCCCCAGCAGAACCCAACGCAACGCGCGAATCGAACCATAAAGACGATGATCACACAATTTATCAAGGAACCTCAGCACACTTGGGATGTCTTGTTACCATAGATCTCCCTGGCAATCAACAGCAGTGTCTCCGACACTGGCATCAGTCCGTATGTATGAGCAGATGACGTCAGGAACGGGCAAAGAGGACCAAGATCCAGCAGGCCGAGCAAAACAATTACAGCACCTTTACTAGTTGGTGAGGGAAAACGCGCAACTGGCTTCAGCTAAGTAGAGCCGCTACTACAACCTTCGCCGGACGGATTGGAGACCTTTTCTGGGAGACTTGTTACTATTGCGTCATCACGTGTTATCCAAGGCAGCTGAGGGATTCGCAGCGAAGTTGGCTCCAAAATACGAGTCTCCGTACAAGCTGGTGCATTTTCTCTCGCACAACGTAGCTCGGCTGCAGCTGCAAGGAACACAGGAACGACGCACAGCCAACATCGCCGACCTCAAGCCGTTCCAGACGGCTGAGGACGACAAGGAGAACTCGAAAAATAAGAAGCCAGACCCACCCCATGATTAAAGTCAGAATTTTGTTAGCCAAAAGCATTCGAGGACGAATTTTTTTTCCAGCAGTATTGTTTGCATTCAATGCACAAACAACTTTTGATGCGCTTCGCAATCCCGATTTGTATAGGCTGGAGCTCGCTGCCACCATTAATTCATAACATGTGGTTTCCTTCACAAGATTACCAACTTTTCTGCCTTGAACTTTGTGGCACAGGTCACCAAAATCCTTCTTGAGCCGGCCCAGATCTGAATTTGATGGTACATTGTATATTAACAGTGGCTCATCAAGCCATTTCTGGTTTTTTTTCTCGAAATAAGTTCTGTTGTAATGACATGATTTCCATTTTTCTGTCAGTCAGCTCATAAAACTAGTTAAATTGCTAGTAATTTTTTTCAGATTCCATTTCAGAAAGCTGGCGGTTCTTTAAAATTGTATCAAATACCAATTCTTTTCAAACGAGAGCTCTCTTTGCGGGATCATTTTCGCTAAGCCAAGTGGAATAAAGCCCGCGCTTTGGAGCTGACATTTCACCTAAAAAGTGTCACAGACTTTACAGTTGGTCGAAGTTGGATATAATTCTGAACAAATTAACGACACAAAGACTCACACGTTACATAAATGCTAAAATCAGCTTGAACAAGGTGAACAGGATTTAGTCCAAACATGCTAGTATCAAGCATAATGGCATACTTGGTAAAATAACAAACTTCGCACACTTTTTTTTACTAAACATAAAAATACGGGTCACAAACACATTGTTTTTATTATTCATATTGAATTTAATATAATAAAATACGTTTAAGTATATTATAAGCCAGCCCAACAACCAAATAGCGAAACACTTCTATTGTTGTTTGTCTGTTCAATAATTATTTTATTTAAGCAACCGATAGAACCAAACGCACTGTCTCGTTGTCTGCAAGCGAATAGAACGATTACTCTATAACATGCATGTGAATGGTAAACAATGCCATGTGAATGTCAATGGTCCTCTTAATTCCATCACTCTTCACATACATACAATAATTGCATAAGTGTGACTTTTGTATTTTCAACACGCTACCTCAAAAATTACACTGATACAAATTGATTAATAAAAATTAATGAAATGAAAAATTACTTTCAGACGAGTGCGTGCGTTTTCTAATGGCTGTATTCTTATTCTTTACTTTTTTCTCTGGGGCTACTTTTTATTGAACCAGCATTTGCTGCAAAGAATTGGGAAACCCAGTAAAACCCAATTAGTTCAATCAAATAAAAATTTGACAAGATTCACTTAAATAAACATAGTAATAGTTAGTCTAGTAATTGTTTTGGTTTGATTATGGTTTATATATATGTCGGAGCATTGGTAGCATTATTTGAATTTAGTACAGCAACATGAATATTGTATGTGTCAAAATTGTAAAAAAGAAGAATAGAGAAAACAGAACAACTGTCATTGCTGTCTTGTGTTCTTTATATCACCGAGAGTCGGTGAGAGGACTAACGGTAAATTCTCTCACTGAGTGTGACCCGTGCATACGTGTTTGGTGTGTTGCCTCTTCCGTTGGTTCGTTCTGTGTACATTACACGAAGGAGTGTGTAAGTGAGACTGGACTGGCTATTTGCCGTGTGTGCGAATCAGCAGGATGGCAAGTGTGTCATGAGCAAGCTGCGCAATAGATTTTGGCGACGAGCGACCCTGCATGAAAAGACAGAAGTCAGTCTTCGTACAACATTCGAGCTACACAGACGATTTTTATTCGAGAAACGACTACAAGTGGAACGATGACACCAACGAAGGGAACGGAGCCCGCTGCTCAAGGTGAAAAGAATACTGAAGCAACTGACGCTTCGAAATCAAAAGTGGGATTCGACACTCCTAACTCTGAGTTGCTCCAAATTTTGGAGCAACAAAATATAAATTTTATGGAGTTGCTGCGAACAATGCTAGCGCAGCGCCTCGTGAGCCAAAGACAGTGTTTTTACCAAAATACAATCCCGAAGCTGCTGGCGCCGATACATGTGCTTGGAGTATTACGGCCGACATGATTTTTATTGAAAACCCACTTGAGGGTAGTCCACTTGTGATTTCTCTCAGCAAAGCTTTGGAGGGCAGTGCATCGCAATGGCTTTCACAGATCTGTTTTCCTTGCATGAGTTGGGTTGAATTCAAGCAACTATTTACACAAAGATTTGTCAGCGTAGAAACAGCTGCAGCAACACTTCTCAAACTGCTAGAAGGACGCCCAGGGATTAGAGAGTGCATGTCGTCGTATGCAAGCCGACTCGTCGCTTCGCTAATGACGAAAATGAGAAATATGGACCGCGAGGAATTGTTGGTGTCAGTTGTACTTGCGCATACTGCACAACTGGACAGCAGACTAAAAAAGCTTGTGTGCACCACAAACATCAAGTCGCGTAGCGAATTGCAGCAACAGTTGCAGGTATACGAAATCGGGCAGCGTCAAGAGACTTCGAAGACAGACACAACTTTGGGGCCAGAAAGGAAGAAGCAGAAATTTTCAAACATCATTTGCCATTATTGTGGAAAATCAGGGCACAAAATCGCAGACTGCCGCCTCGGGAAAAATGAAAAATCGGGAATCACAATCATCGGGAAGCGGGCATGCTGGAGGCGTTGGTATGAAGCCAAAAGAGCAAAAGTCGAACGTAATATGCTATAAGTGTGGACAGGCTGGACACATTTCTACTGGATGCCCTTTGATTGGACAAAGCACTGAAAAGAGAGTTAACATATGTTCGGTAATGGAACCAAAAGGTGTGCTCGTTCCGTTGATTTTTGCTTTGATTCCGGAGCCGAGTGTTCACTCATTAAAAAAAGCACTGCTGGAAAATTCTCTGGAAAAAGACTTCATAATGTAGTAATGCTTAAGGGTATTGGAAACGATTCTGTATGTAGCTCTACGCAAATTTTGACCAATGTTACCTTAATCTTCCAAAATCTCAGCAATCTTAATCAATAGGTAAAATTCACCAATTAGAATTTTGTTCTATGCTTATTTTATGCAATACTTACTTAATATTGCATGAGTGTTGTGTGTGTCGGGATTGTAGTAAGGAAGAATAGAGAAAACATAACAACCGTCATTGCTGTCTTGTGTTCTTTATATCACCGAGAGTCGGTGAGAGGACAAACTGTAAATTCTCTCACTGAGTGTAACCCGTGCCTACGTGTTTGGTGTGTTGCCTCTTCCGTTCGTTCGTTCTGTGTACATCACACGAAGGAGTCTGTGAGCGAGACTGCACTGGCTATTTGCTGTGTGTGCGAATGACCAGGATGACAAGTATGTCATGAGCAAGCTGCGCAATAGATTTTGGCGACGAGCGAGCCTGCATGAAAAGAGAGAACGCAGTCTTGGTAGAATATTCGTGGTACACAGACGATATTATTTGTGAAACGACTACAAATGGAACGATGACGGCAACGAAGCGAACGTGACCCGCTGCTCAAGGTGCTAAGAATACTGAAGCAATTGACGCTTCGACATATTTAATATTAACAAAAATCCTCCTCGTGGTTGGTACCAGTGAAAAAAATACAAACGCTACAGTCAGGAGCTGACTGTATAAGGCCATGGATTATCATAGTATACCGTAGGCAATAGGTATAGGTATGCATTTCTAGCGCGTACCAAATTTCATTACATGTGCTTCTTCTTTATTTTAATTTGTTTGACTGTAACTTTTCTTTTAGTTTATTAGAATAAAAAAAAAAATAAATAAAATAAGAAATAATTAAATAAATGAAAATTCGCACCCGCCTCAACCGGGAGTTGAACGCACGCACTCTCGCGCAACCGTCCGCCACTCTAACCACTCGGCCATTGCCTCACTCCTTCATCCATCGGCAAAACTGCTTTGTGAACCAATTCTGTTCCCCTACAATGCAAATAAAAAGTTTAATAAAATGCTGTGTGTCTGACGCTAGATTTGAACTTCGGTATGCTTGCGTAAATTACACGTAGGTCTGCTTAAGTATATATGTTCAAAGTGAGTTTAATTCGTATCATATCTCACTTATTTATAGTCCGATTTTAATGAAATTTTCACATAACGCCCGTGGCAAGGTATTTGTCATGTAAGATATACAACTTTGGTTCTTGAGTTAATATTGTACTTTTTTAAATAGTTATTACTGATTTACAGAGGCGGGAAGGGGCGTGTCAAAATTTTAAAAAAACTTTGAGACACTGCAATATATACGTATGTTGTCACAAAATTTGATGACTCTAGCTCTTATAGTTTCTGAGATCCAGGTGTTCATACAGACAGACAGACAGACAGACAGACGGACAGACGGACAGACAGACATGGCTCAATCGACTCGGCTACTGATACTGATTCAGAATATATATAGTTTATGGGGTCGGAGATGCCTCCTTCTGCCTGTTACGCACATTTCCGTTCCGACAAACACAATAGACCATGAATTTTTTTAAAATCCATGGCCTAACCATTTTTTAAAATCCATGGCCTAAAAATATATCACAGACGTCTGTGTTCTTCGGCAGCTCCAGTGAAAAAGAACGAACCGACCCATGTTACCCGATAGATAGATAACCCGACCTACTTAACGAAGCAAACAATACCCACTGATGCATTTTGATTGCGCTCAGCTAAGCTCCAAAAGCTCGGTCAAGGTGTCAATGCCTAAATGGTGCCTACTTCAAGGGGGGTACAATGGAACGTTATGTTCAAATGCTGGATTTAAAAGAAACAAAAAAAAAAAAAATACAAACGCTACAGTCAGTAGCTGACTGTATAAGGCCATGGATTATCAAAGTATACCGTAGGCAATAGGTGCAATGTAGCATATGCATTTCTAGCGCGTACCAAATTTCATTACATGTGCTTTTTTTGATTTTTTTGGCGGTTTTGTCTAATGTTTCGCCATTTTCGATGGCTGCGAGAGATGTTCAGTGGCTGAGTGGAGTATGTCCCGGACTCTAAGGCCAATGATATTGAGTGTGTTCGAGGTTCGATTGCTGCCGCGATCAACATGTGAAATTCTTTTGTATTTCATATTTTTTCAGACCATGG
This sequence comes from Zaprionus nigranus, assembly GCA_018903425.1. Lineage (NCBI taxonomy): Eukaryota > Metazoa > Arthropoda > Insecta > Diptera > Drosophilidae > Zaprionus > Zaprionus nigranus. The sequence goes on from JAEIGD010000156.1 coordinate 53,041, forward strand.
ATTTTAAAAAAATGCATGGTCTATTGTGTTTGTCGGAAATATGCGTAACAGGCAGAAGGAGGCATCTCTCCCCATAAACTATATATATTCTGAATCAATATCAGTAGCCGAGTCGATTGAGCCATGTCTGTCTGTCCGTCTGACCGTCTGACCGTCTGTCTGTCTGTATGAACACCTGGATCTCAGAAACTATAAGAGCTAGAGTCATCAAATTTTTGCGACAACATACGTATATATTGCAGTGTATCAAAGTTTTTTTTAAAATTTCGACACGCCCCTTCCCGCCTCTGTAAATCACTAATAACTATTTAAAAACTACAATATTATCTCAACAACCAAAGTTGTATATCTTATATAACAAATACCTTGCCACGGGCATTATGTGAAAATTTCATTTACATCGGACTATAAATAAGTGAGATACGAATGATACGAATTAAACTCACTTTGAACATATGTATATACTTAAGCATACCTAATTTACGCAAGCATACCGAAGTTCGAATCTAGCGTCAGACACACAGCATTTTATTAAATTTTTTATTAGCATTGAACGGTAACAGAATTGGTTTACAATGCAGCTTTACCGATGGGCTAAGGAGTGAGGCAATAGCCGAGTGGTTAGAGTGGCGGACGGCTGCGAGAGAGTGCGTGTGTTCAACTCCCGGTTGAGGCGGGTGCGCGGATTTTTATTTATTTATTATTATTTCCTATTTTATTTTGATTTTTTATTTTATTCTAATAATCTAAAAGAATAGTTACAGTCAAACAAATTAAATTATTTTATTATTTTATTTTATTTATTATTTTAAGACGCAATATGCATTCTTAGTGCGTGCCAAAAAAAATCAAAAAAGAAGCACATGTAATGAAATTTGGTATGCGCTAGAAATGCATACATTGCACCTATTGCCTACGGTATACTTTGATAATCCATGGCCTTATACAGTCAGCTCCTGACTGTAGCGTTTGTATTTTTCGTTATCGGGTTTCTCGAGAAGAAGTCCACATGCGCCATGCGTTTTCCCTTCCTATACATAATATCAAATTCAAAAGATTGTAAATACAACCACCATCGATATACCTTGTCATCTAACTCAATCTTTTGTTGACTTGCCTTTAAAGAGTTACAGTTGGTATATACTGTAAACTTGATACCCTTAAAATAATGTTGATAATATTTCACTGCGTTAAATACTGCCAGGGTTTCCAAAAGATATGAATTATATCTTGACTCTGCTGGGGTTGTACATTTACTGTAGTACTCAATAACATGGTTTTTATCGTTTATCTTGTGCATGAGTATCGCACCATAACCCACAGAGTTAGCATCTGTATGAAGCTCAACCGGATACTGTGGATCGAAAATTGTTAATATCGGGCTACGGGTCAATGCAAAGATTATCTCCTTTCTCACTGCTTCATGATTTTCCTTCCAAACAAAACTATTATTGTCTTTAGAAGTAAGGCAAAATAGACGTCTTTAACGAATTGTCAAAAGTATAATGCTAATGCTTGTACTCGCTAGCTCTTCAATCACTTGAAGAGCTAGCGAGTACAAGCATTAGCATCATACTTTCGACAATTCGTGCCAAAATTCTCTGACATGTTTTTCTTTTTGCTCTCCGAACCAGTGACCAGCGACACTTCAAGTTGTTGTTATTGATGATGTGTTTTGTCCATCGTTGCCGTAGTGTGCGGATAGCGCACCACAGTGTTAATATTATTCCAACGTTGACATAGTGAGCGGGCTGCACACCACGTTATCCTGTGTCAGCTGGTCGTCGCGGGTGCTGGCACGCTGACACTCCCTCGCTGCTGTCTTTGTGTTTTCACTATTGTTGCTGGAAAAGTGGTTGCATGTGTAATTGCAAAACGCACTGTCCAGTGGTCCCTCGCAGTCTTGTGGGCATGTCTTGACAATCTTCGGCAGGCTTGCTTTCTGTGGTGGTGTTGAAATTTTATTAGATTTTATTAGCGTTTCTTTCCCATCACACACACACTATACTCACTCAGTCTTTGGCAAAATTTTCGAGTTTCCACCAGTTCACAGCCAAAGTCTGCCAATTGATTACACAGTTCTTTGTTCGTTTACGTGGACAATGGACTTGTGTTCATGTCGATCATTTATTATTATTTTTAAACTGTAGTGGAGCAGGAAAGGTCGCGCTCCAGTTGCCAGCATAGCTTGCAGCGCCTCCGTGCTCATATGCATATCTTATGTATATATGAATTGTCGTCAAGCGACGACGTTGGAGGAGGAGGAGGTGTGCTATGTACATACTTAGTAAGCGATCAGCGCATAGCCAGCGTGGGAATGCTGACTATGCAATTATGTATGCCAACCTTCAAGTGGATGCTCGCATTACACATACACTTGGGCAAACTGTTTATGTTTATTGTAACAAAGTGCTATAATGTGATTGTTGTTATATTTGAATATATGTGCATACCACAAGATACAGGAGAATCCTGAGAAATACCCGGATTACACCATCCAGAACGGACAGTTGTTCCGGCATTTAGTGTTGAGACAGGACAGCCAGGAGTACATACCCTGGAAATTGTGTGTAGGGAGCGAGTCACTACGCAGAGTACTGCAGGAGTGCCACGATGCCCCAACCGACGTTTGGGGATTCGCAAGACCACGACGAGGGTAGCACAACGTTATTACTGGCTTGGAATGTTTCGTGACGTCGCACGGTACGTAAAACGTTATACCACCTGCCAGAAGTACAAGACGGAACAACGCAAATCGACGGGAAAGATGCTAACGCGAAGGACACATCAACCTTTTGATACCCTCTGTACCCGCTGCCAAGTTCGAAGCAAGGCAACACGATGCTTCTCGTACTTTTCGACCTATTCTCTAAGTGGGTGGAGTTCCGCACATATTCGTGTGTGATAATGGGACTCAGTTCACCAGCCGCGCGTTCAAAGGTTTCCCGCAAGCGACTAGGGATGGAGCTGGAGCATACAGCACCCTATAGCCCCCAGCAGAACCCAACGCAGCGCGCGAATCGAACCGTGAAGACGATGATCACACAGTTCATCAAGGAACCTCAGCACACTTGGGATGTCTTGTTGCCATAGATCTCCCTGGCAATCAACAGCTGCGTCTCCGACACTGGCATCAGTCCGTATGTATAAGCAGATGACGTCAGGAACGGGCAAAGAGGACCAAGATCCGGCAGGCCGAGCAAAACAATTACAGCACCTTTACTAGTTGGTGAGGGAAAACGCGCAACTGGCTTCAGCTAAGTAGAGCCGCTACTACAACCTTCGCCGGACGGATTGGAGACCTTTTCTGGGAGACTTGTTACTATTGCGTCATCACGTGTTATCCAAGGCAGCTGAGGGATTCGCAGCGAAGTTGGCTCCAAAATACGAGTCTCCGTACAAGCTGGTGCGTATTCTCTCGCACAACGTAGCTCGGCTGCAGCTGCAAGGAACACAGGAACGACGCACAGCCAACATCGCCGACCTCAAGCCGTTCCAGACGGCTGAGGACGACAAGGAGAACTCGAAAAATAAGAAGCCAGACCCACCCCTTGATTAAAGTCAGAATTTTGTTAGCCAAAAGCATTCGAGGACTAATTTTTTTCCAGCAGTATTGTTTGCATTCAATGCACAAACAACTTTTGATGCGTTTCGCAATCCCGATTTGTATAGGCTGGAGCTCGCTGCCACCATTAATTCATAACATGTGGTTTCCTTTACAAGATTACCAACTTTTCTGGCTTGAACTTTGTGGCACAGGTCACCAAAATCCTTCTTGAGCCGGCCCAGATCTGAATTTGATGGTACATTGTATATTAACAGTGGCTCATCAAGCCATTTCTGGTTTTTTTCTCGAAATAAGTTCTGTTGTAATGACATGATTTCCATTTTTCTGTCAGTCAGCTCATAAAACTAGTTAAATTGCTAGTAATTTTTTCAGATTCAATTTCAGAAAGCTGGCGGTTCTTTAAAATTGTATCAAATACCAATTCTTTTCAAACGAGAGCTCTCTTTGCGGGATCATTTTCGCTAAGCCAAGTGGAATAAAGCCCGCGCTTTGGAGCTGACATTTCACCTAAAAAGTGTCACAGACTTTACAGTTGGTCGAAGTTGGATATAATTCTGAACAAATTAACGACACAAAGACTCACACGTTACATAAATGCTAAAATCAGCTTGAACAAGGTGAACAAGTCCAAACATGCTAGTATCAAGCATAATGGCATACTTGGTAAAATAACAAACTTCGCACACTTTTTTTTACTAAACATAAAAATACGGGTCACAAACACATTGTTTTTATTATTCATATTGAATTTAATATAATAAAATACGTTTAAGTATATTATAAGCCAGCCCAACAACCAAATAGCGAAACACTTCTATTGTTGTTTGTCTGTTCAATAATTATTTTATTTAAGCAACCGATAGAACCAAACGCACTGTCTCGTTGTCTGCAAGCGAATAGAACGATTACTCTATAACATGCATGTGAATGGTAAACAATGCCATGTGAATGTCAATGGTCCTCTTAATTCCATCACTCTTCACATACATACAATAATTGCATAAGTGTGACTTTTGTATTTTCAACACGCTACCTCAAAAATTACACTGATACAAATTGATTAATAAAAATTAATGAAATGAAAAATTACTTTCAGACGAGTGCGTGCGTTTTCTAATGGCTGTATTCTTATTCTTTACTTTTTTCTCTGGGGCAATTTTTATTGAACCAGCATTTGCTGCAAAGAATTGGGAAACCCAGTAAAACCCAATTAGTTCAATCAAATAAAAATTTGACAAGATTCACTTAAATAAACATAGTAATAGTTAGTCTAGTAATTGTTTTGGTTTGATTATGGTTATATATATGTCGGAGCATTGGTAGCATTATTTGAATTTAGTACAGCAACATGAATATTGTATGTGTCAAAATTGTAAAAAAGAAGAATAGAGAAAACAGAACAACTGTCATTGCTGTCTTGTGTTCTTTATATTACCGAGAGTCGGTGAGAGGACTAACGGTAAATTCTCTCACTGAGTGTGACCCGTGCATACGTGTTTGGTGTGTTGCCTCTTCCGTTGGTTCGTTCTGTGTACATTACACGAAGGAGTGTGTGAGTGAGACTGGACTGTCTATTTGCCGTGTGTGCGAATCAGCAGGATGGCAAGTGTGTCATGAGCAAGCTTCGCAATAGATTTTGGCGACGAGCGACCCTGCATGAAATTCTCTGGAAAAAGACTTCATAATGTACTAATGCTTAAGGGTATTGGAAACGATTCTGTATGTCGCTCTACGCAAATTTTGACCAATGTTACCTTAATCTTCCAAAATCTCGGCAATCTTAATCAATAGGTAAAATTCACCAATTAGAATTTTGTTCTATGCTTATTTTATGCAATACTTACTTAATATTGCATGAGTGTTGTGTGTGTCATGATTGTAGTAAGGAAGAATAGAGAAAACATAACAACCGTCATTGCTGTCTTGTGTTCTTTATATCACCGAGAGTCGGTGAGAGGACAAACTGTAAATTCTCTCACTGAGTGTAACCCGTGCCTACGTGTTTGGTGTGTTGCCTCTTCCGTTCGTTCGTTCTGTGTACATCACACGAAGGAGTCTGTGAGCGAGACTGCACTGGCTATTTGCTGTGTGTGCGAATGACCAGGATGACAAGTATGTCATGAGCAAGCTGCGCAATAGATTTTGGCAACGAGCGAGCCTGCATGAAAAGAGAGAACGCAGTCCTGGTAGAATATTCGTGGTACACAGACGATATTATTTGTGAAACGGCTACAAATGGAACGATGGCGCCAACGAAGCGAACGGGACCCGCTGCTCAAGGTGCTAAGAATACTGAAGCAACTGACGCTTCGACATATTTAATATTAACAAAAATCCTCCTCGTGGTTGGTGTGAAAAAAATATATCACAGACGTCTGTGTTCTTCGGCAGCTCCAGTGAAAAAGAACGAACCGACCCATGTTACCCGATAGATAGATAACCCGACCTACTTAACGAAGCAAACAATACCCACTGATGCATTTTGATTGCGCTCAGCTAAGCTTCCAAAAGCTCGGTCAAGGTGTCAATGCCTAAATGGTGCCTACTTCAAGGGGGGTACAATGGAACGTTATGTTCAAATGCTGGATTTAAAAGAAACAAAAAAAAAAAATACAAACGCTACAGTCAGTAGCTGACTGTATAAGGCCATGGATTATCAAAGTATACCGTAGGCAATAGGTGCAATGTAGCATATGCATTTCTAGCGCGTACCAAATTTCATTACATGTGCTTCTTTTTGATTTTTTTGGCGGTTTTGTCTAATGTTTCGCCATTTTCGACGGCTGCGAGAGATGTTCAGTGGCTGAGTGGAGTATGTCCCGGACTCTAAGGCCAATGATATTGAGTGTGTTCGAGGTTCGATTGCTGCCGCGATCAACATGTGAAATTCTTTTGTATTTCATATTTTTTCAGACCATGGATTTTAAAAAAATGCATGGTCTATTGTGTTTGTCGGAAATATGCGTAACAGGCAGAAGGAGGCATCTCTCCCCATAAACTATATATATTCTGAATCAATATCAGTAGCCGAGTCGATTGAGCCATGTCTGTCTGTCCGTCTGACCGTCTGACCGTCTGTCTGTCTGTATGAACACCTGGATCTCAGAAACTATAAGAGCTAGAGTCATCAAATTTTGTGACAACATACGTATATATTGCAGTGTATCAAAGTTTTTTTTAAAATTTCGACACGCCCCTTCCCGCCTCTGTAAATCACTAATAACTATTTAAAAACTACAATATTATCTCAACAACCAAAGTTGTATATCTTATATAACAAATACCTTGCCACGGGCATTATGTGAAAATTTCATTTACATCGGACTATAAATAAGTGAGATACGAATGATACGAATTAAACTCACTTTGAACATATGTATATACTTAAGCATACCTAATTTACGCAAGCATACCGAAGTTCGAATCTAGCGTCAGACACACAGCATTTTATTAAATTTTTTATTAGCATTGAACGGTAACAGAATTGGTTTACAATGCAGCTTTACCGATGGGCTAAGGAGTGAGGCAATAGCCGAGTGGTTAGAGTGGCGGACGGCTGCGAGAGAGTGCGTGTGTTCAACTCCCGGTTGAGGCGGGTGCGCGGATTTTTTTATTTATTTATTATTATTTCCTATTTTATTTTGATTTTTTATTTTATTCTAATAATCTAAAAGAATAGTTACAGTCAAACAAATTAAATTATTTTATTATTTTATTTTATTTATTATTTTAAGACGCAATATGCATTCTTAGTGCGTGCCAAAAAAAATCAAAAAAGAAGCACATGTAATGAAATTTGGTATGCGCTAGAAATGCATACATTGCACCTATTGCCTACGGTATACTTTGATAATCCATGGCCTTATACAGTCAGCTCCTGACTGTAGCGTTTGTATTTTTCGTTATCGGGTTTCTTGAGAAGAGGTCCACATGCGCCATGCGTTTTCCCCTTCCTATACATAATATCAAATTCAAAAGATTGTAAATACAACCACCATCGATATACCTTGTCATCTAACTCAATCTTTTGTTGACTTGCCTTTAAAGAGTTACAGTTGGTATATACTGTAAACTTGATACCCTTAAAATAATGTTGATAATATTTCACTGCGTTAAATACTGCCAGGGTTTCCAAAAGATATGAATTATATCTTGACTCTGCTGGGGTTGTACATTTACTGTAGTACTCAATAACATGGTTTTTATCGTTTATCTTGTGCATGAGTATCGCACCATAACCCACAGAGTTAGCATCTGTATGAAGCTCAACCGGATACTGTGGATCGAAAATTGTTAATATCGGGCTACGGGTCAATGCAAAGATTATCTCCTTTCTCACTGCTTCATGATTTTCCTTCCAAACAAAACTATTATTGTCTTTAGAAGTAAGGCAAAATAGACGCTTTAACGAATTGTCAAAATTTTCGGTTAATTGAGTACTCACAAGCTTAAGTCACAATTCGGCGCGCCGAAACGGTTTCAGCAGAGATAATTGCGCATTGGCTAGCGTTGTTTTTGTTGTATGTGGAATGAGTGAAATTCAAACCAAAGCGGAATGGATAGAATGAGTGGAAAAAACGTGAGTTAAAGCGTTCTTCAATGCCGTCACTCTTTCCGTATTTTGTCTGTTATGACTTTGCAATTTCAGTAAGATTCCAACTGGATGTTTCGTATTTTGTTTTGCTCTCAATACTTTCCAATTAGAATTCTAGAAAATAACAGATCATAAGCCCTTCTAAACTTATGTATGTGCGAGTGGGACGCCCATACATACATGTCCGCATATCCACATGTATGTATGTATTGGCGTCCCACTTTAACACACATTATTGCACGAATGTACATATATACATACAAGTTTTTACTTGCAAGTTTGCAAAGTAAAAAATATAAGATTTTAATGTTCAATTAAGAACAATGACTTTATTACTTAAAATCCAATTTACAACTGATCATGCTAAGCTGTCCCTAACAAGCTGTGAGTCTTGGCTGTGAGCTGCGCTGCCCTTGGTGGCAGAGGGTCGACGTCGGCTTCGCTGCTTCCAATAGGCCACGACATCGGCTGATGTCTTGTTGGTCGAATTATTGCAGTCTTCTTGGAATTACATGCATTGGTGGGAGCGGAAGCAGTTGCCAAACAGATTCTTAGAATTCAGCTTGGCAGCTCGGCGCGTGCAGGAAATTATGCAGACGCTGAGCTTGCAGATTGGAACTTGCGTACTGGAGTTCATTATTCTAGATTGCAGAATTTTGGTTGTTAACTCTTCCCCCTCTAATTTATGCTTGTCCTCAAGCGGTCTCTAGAAGTAGGGAATGTTGTTGAACTGAGGTAGCTGATATGGTCCCTCGGTCGAAGATTGATCGCAAGTTGATGGTGCGAGGATCGCTGTGACTTTTGTGTCCATTCGAGGCGTGGGTCCTAATTGCAATGTTATGCTCTTCTGCCTTTGACTATAGGTGTGCAAGCCCAGGATGAGAATCAGAGCAATGCCAAAGAGTGTCAGCAGAGTTATGCTGTTGACCGTTGAATGGGTTTTTATACGCATCAGCTGTCCAGTGTTATTTATGTGCAATGCTTCCAGTGCTTCGAGTGATAGGACCTTAAGTCTTTCTTTTTCCTCAGCCGTAAACTGCACAAGAGGAGCTCCAGGGCTCAAGACTGTAGATTCCAAGTTGCTGAACCGCTTGTTGTCGATAATCATCGAGTCGTTTGATAGTTGAACAAGGTAAGTTCCCTCTAGGTGAAGCCGTGTGTTGTTCCAGGTTACGTTTCCATCGTAGTTGTTTAGTAGGATGATTCCATCGTCAACTTCTTCTATTTTAGATACGTGGTCGGCATTGCTAAAACTACACAGCGCTTTCTTTCCCTGAACTAACTTTGGAATACAATTTGAATTACTTATGTTAACAATTTTTTTCTTATCGCATATTTTAATATATTCTAATGTTTTACAAGTTTGTGGAATGCCATAGGTGAGATTTTTAAAGACAAAGATTTCTTGAAAATTTAAGTGTATAATTGAATTGTTTTTTACTATGGGCTTTATGATAACGTGTTGGTATTGTGTTTCTTCTAAATTTGGAATCTTAACAATATACAAAAGTGTTGTTTTATTGTGTAAAATTGATACATCGGAAAACTCCATTATTTCTTCCATTGACAGGGGTGGCATGTTATTTCTTTTAAAAATGTTCTCAATTTCAATTAACTCATCTTCATTTAATACAAGTGTGTTAACTACGTTTAGTCGTGCCGACTGAATGGCGTATCTAATGTTAATAATTTCTTCTTTTAGAAGTCTAATCTGATTGTGCAAACTGATAGCTATCTCAATACTAAATGAACTGCTTTTATGAATAGAATTTCTGAAGGCGTTGGATACTGAAGTGAGTTTATTTATTCTTTCTTCTAACTGTTTGTTAATGATGACCTGTTGGTTATTGTTGTCAATAAGTTTATTCAAGTTCTGCTCTATCATAACCAGATCATCGTGATCTGGACTACCCGCTATGTACTTCCAACCTGACCCTAGCCAATTTAAAGACCTAGTTTTCCGAGTTTTGGGAAAGGCTGTAAGTGTTTGAAAAGTGTGAATAGTTGTATTTATCTCATGGTGAAGGGTAGCGTATAATGGACTGCGTTTAAGGCTTTTTTCCGTATGTTCATGTAAAATTTCTAAAGCGGTTTGGATTTGGTCGAGGTTAATGAGGTGTATTAGTTTGGTCGTTGAAGTTTGTAATTTTCCGATCCCTTTGTTTATTGTCAGTATCTGTGCGTTCGTGTAGTTCGTAAGGTTCATCGTTCCACCAACATCGTTCGTAATCCATAGTAATATCCTGAAAAATTTTAAATTTTGATATGGCTTTTATGTACTGTTTTTCCCGATTCTGTTATTACTGTTGTGTGCTTATTTTCTTTAACTGTTTCTTTCCTATATCTTGGGGAAAGCTTGGAACCTAATCTAGTGTTTATTCTTACAAATATTTCTTCTCCAGGCTGATAATTACGTATTTCGTTTTTCTTCTTATTATGGTTTGTCCGGTCCGTTTTCTGTTTATTTTTAAGTCTTTCAATGTTATCTTGTCTGACCGTTTCGTATTGGTCCGGGTCTGTTGTCACTCTCCTGCCGAAGAATACTTCTTTGTAACGGAATGAAAACTGTAATTGTACTCGTAAACTGCCCTTTTTAATAGTTCCTTGAAATTCCTCTCTGTCCCCTCTTTCTTGAGGCATCTCATTATTTCTGAGAGTGTTGAGTGGAAGCGTTCTATCTGACCGTTAACGGTACTTTTGTATGGAGGGGCAGTATAAACTTCTATCTGTAGCTGTTCCAGCATGAACTTAATTGATTGGGAATTGAAAGCTTTCTCATTGTCCATAACAATATGTTTAGGGACTCCGAAATAGAATATAATATCGCGTAAAGGGGTTCTGATGTCCTCTATCGCTTTTGAATTTATAATTCGTGCCTGCGCTAATTTAGAAAACTTGTCTATTGCAGTGAGTACTAACTGTCGTTCGGTAGAGTAGATGTCAATGTGCAATATGTGACCGGGGTATTCTGGAGTAGGAGTTTCTTGAAGTTCCGGATTAGGGGGGTGTCTGTCATATTTCGCCTCTTTGCAAACTTTACATTGCTTGACTAAATGTATAATTTTTTGCTTCATTTTTGGGAAATAATGTGTTTCTGATAGTTGCTTCTGATTTTCCAGAGCGTTTCGATGTGCTCTCCTATGTATTTGAAGAATTCTTTCTTCTTGTTCAGTTTCGTCTGTCAAGTCTTCTACCCTGGACTGGGTAAATCGAGTTTTGATTCCTTTGAAGTGAGTTCGGTAGATTGTTTGTATTTTTCCCATTATATTTTCAGTCGTGTGAATACCGTTAATTACGGAAGGGTTGAGATATTTTTTTAAGTCTGTTATTATGTCGTCCGTAGTGTAGTCGAGTCGGTATATTTCATGTCTATGGAAGGTAGGAAATGGGATGCTGAACTTGTAGTCGTGTTTATCTGATTTGTAAAAGAATATTTGATTTTTGAAAACATTTATTGGGGCTTCGACACTGACGATTAAGTCGTGGCTAGAACTTTCGGCGCTATGTTGTGTAGAGGCAACGGAGTTAACTTGCTCTAAAGGTATTCTTGAGAGCGCGTCTGCAACAACATTTTCTTTTCCCGGTTTATAGAATATTTCGTAATCATACTCCTCTAGATATGCCTTCCATCTCTTGATTCTGGCATTTCCATTCCAGCTACTCAGAGAATGTGTTAGAGGTTGATGATCTGTAAAGATCTTAACCTTTGCTTTACCGTACAGGTAATTTTTGAGGGCCTTGAGTGCCCAAATTATGGCTAGCATCTCTTTCTCGTTAGCCGCATAATTCTCTTCGGCTTTGGAAAGTGTTCTAGAGAGAAATGATATAGGGTGGTTGTCTTGCGATAGAACTGCTCCGATCGCGAAATTTGAAGCATCAGTAGTTAAATGGAACTCCTTCTTGAAATCTGGGTAACGGAGAATTATTTCTTTTGAAACTAGATTACTTTTCAGCTTTTTAAAAGAGTCTAGAGCTTCATTATTTAATGAAATTAATTTTTTTGATGACATTCTTTTGGACACATGTCCATCTTCCCCTCTTAAAAGTGAAGTTAGAGGCTTTGCCAATTTGGCATAATTTTGTATAAATCTTCTATAGTAGCCGGAAAGCCCAAGGAAGGATCTTAGATCCCTCAAAGTTTTAGGGCAGGGATAATTTGCTATCGCTGCTACCTTATTCGGATTAGTTTCTATTCCCCTATCGGAAACAACAAATCCAAGGAATTCGACTTTGTTTTTCATGAACTCACATTTGTCCAACTGACATTTCATGTTAGCGCTCTGTAAAGTTTGAAAAATTTTAGCCAAGTTCTCAATATGTGTATCATCATCTTTGCTAAATATGATGATATCGTCTATGTAAATAAAACATATTTTCCCAATATGTTCTCGAAGTATGTCATCTAATGCACGTTGGAAAATTGAGGGCGCATTCTTTAGACCAAATGGGAGTCGTGTAAACTCATACTTTCCGTTGTTTACGGAGAAGGCGGTCTTTTTCTATGTCATTATTTTTCAAAGATATTTGGTGGAAACCACTTTTCAGATCTAAAACAGAGAATACTTTATTGTCTCCTAATTGTGTAAGTACTTCGTTTATCTCGGGAATAGGGTATTTATCTGCAATGGTTATTTTATTAAGTTTACGATAGTCAATAACCATGCGATATTTTTTTCGCCTGAAGCGTCTGCCTTTTTTAGGTACAATCCACACTGGTGAATTATACGGGGACCTAGAAGGTCGAATTATACCATCCTCTAAAAGTTCTTTTATCTGTTTGTTTACTTCATCTTTCAGTGTCATTGGATACTGATAGAATTTCGAGTAAACTGGAGTATCGGACGAGGTTCGGATCGTTGCCTTCACATTTGTTGTGTAGGTCAGTTTCTGGTTTGGGTCTGCGAACAAGTCTGGAAATGACTTGAGTAATTCGCTTAGCTTGGCTTTTTGTGTGTCGGACAAGTGGGATGTTCTCGGAATAATTGTGTTAACTGCTTCGAATGTTTTTTCTTTGATGTGGATCTTGATACCGTTTTTTAATATCATAATATTTTTGCTGATTTTTATTTCTGCCCCTAATTCTTTCAAACTATCGTTGCCCAAAATGGCATCAAAAGATTTCAATGTGGGCAACAAGAAAAATTTTACTTTAACGTCTGGAATATTGAAAAGGTTCGCTTCTTTATGGTGCGTAACTATAGTGCTGCCGCCTACTGAGACAGCATTGAAAGGTGCTTTGTTTTTAATAGGGTTATTAACGAATTTAGGTTGGATGTAGTTTCTGTTCGAACCGGTGTCTATAAGTATTCTAATAGATTTGCCATTCCTCATCTTGCATACGAAATATGGAAGGGAGGAATTCTTTATTCTAAAAAATTCAATGCTGCGTCATCGTAGTAATCGTACGAGTTATTGTCAGCGTCGGCTTCGTCTATCTGGTCTACGTAATCGTCCAGGTTGTCGTCAAGATTGTTGTAGTCCTCGTACTCTGCCATAGCTTGTTCATAGTCCGTCATTGTCAATGGAGTCTCAGTGGGTCGCGTTTCATTTTCTTCCGTTGTGGTCTGTATATTAAAGTTTCTTTTGTCGCTTCATTCCATCTGGTATTGGACCAGGTGGTCTTTTGCCTGGTTCGAAGCGAGGTCTGTTCATGTAATTTACCATTCTGGTCTGAACACTGGGATCCACATCCATAGGTTCTGGACGAGGCAGTGGTTTTGGGGCCTGTGGCCTAGGTGGCGCTGACAGTTGTGGCGGGAGTTGCCTATTCTGAAAAGGTCGAGGTGCAGCTGCTGGCTGTGCAAGCTGGTAACCGAAATTGTTTGAATTTTGTCGTGGTAAAGTAGTCGGTGGTTGTTGTCCGATTTGGTAATATTGAGTTCTTGGAGGTGGAATTGGTGGTTGTCTATTTATGAACGAAGTGCTGCGAGGAGCAGGTGAAGGTTTTGCATTTGCAGTCTGATTCCTAAACTGTCTTGTCTGTCCCATATTTGTAGCATGTCTTGCCCTGAAGTTCTGGTTTTCTAACTTGAGGCAAAGGTGTAATGCTGATGGTAAGTCTACTGGTTCTTTGATTCCCAGTAGGCGAGGCAAGTCGCCTTGTAATCCTCGTACGAAGGTGTCTAGAGCTTTGTCTCTGTACATCTTCGTCATTAACAATTCTGCTTCTCTTTCTAACCCCATACAACCGATCTTGTTTAGGATTAGTGATAGGTGTTTATAAACCGTTTGATGGAATTCTTCCACTGATTGGTTAGCACCCTGTATAAGCATCGTCATTTGATATTCTAATGTGTTAATGTCGCGTTTGTCCGCGTAATGAAGAGTCAGACACTTTGAAATCGCTAACCAGTTCAATGGGGTATTGTAAGATTCTAGTGCCATGTCAGCGTGTCCTACAATCTTATTACGTATGGTATGTAAGATACCATAGTATTTTGGGGTACCCTGGTAAGCACTGTACGCTTCTAAGATACGATCTACTCCCTTCTTCCATGAGCTGAACTCTGAAGGGTCACCTGAAAAGTCTCGGATAGTTTTTACTATATCCGGCACTCTGTCTAAGTCTCCTAAGTTCCCTGCATGTTCTGGGGCAATTACCTGATCTGTTACGTTCGCAAATTCTTCTGAAGAATTGTGACGTCTCAACAAACCTGGCAATTGCTGTGCTAGGATTTCACTCACTGTTGCTGCTAATGCAGCTCTGTCTATGTTTTCGACCATATTTCTATTAAGTTCTTGTTCTTCTTGTCGTCTAATTCTTTGTCTACAAGCTTCTGCACTTAGTATTGAGGGCCTGATCAGATTGTTCACGTTAGCCATGAAACGCTTAGCGCATCTGAATTAAGAATGGGTCGAGTTTTAGGTAAGTTAAGGGAGCAAATGATGGAGCTTATTATGTTTGAAGGGAGTTAGTAAGATGTGTTTTCTTAAAGATAATTCGTTTTGTGTGTGTGTGTTTGAGTTTGTTGCTTGTTTGTTTTATAACCAGAGGCTGGTTTTTTCCTTTTACTTTAGAGGGTCCCTTGGGAATCGTAAAGTTGGAATCAGTTATATCACTTTTGTGATCTTTTTTGTTTGATTTATCGTTTTACGGTTCTTTATATAAGTATCCGTGTTTGCTTAAGAGTCTATTTGTGTTTTTAGTTTAGTGTTAGTTTTCTTGGTAATGGTTTTGTGTAATCTTACAGTACTATGGATAATTTAATTGATGTGGCTCCTCCCTCCGACGATCCGGATTTCATCCTGTTTGTCCAACGACTACTGGGGATCCTGCGATGCGTACAGGGTTGAGGGGTGGTCTGTGGCCCTGCCTTCAGTCCTTGGAGTCCACCGATGGGCAAATGAACAAGTTAAGTTCGATTTGCCGGAGTCTATTTGAACGAACGAAAAAATTTCTTTTTCCGGAGTTGCACGTTCACTTCACTCGCGTTTTAGAACCGGTTGCGGCAAATGTAATTGCCAGCCGCGAACTTACAAGACGTTTTGCTGATTCGTACGCGTACCGGTCCCTGCTCGGGCGCCAGTTAATTACTTGCAAGTTTGCAAAGTAAACCAGTAAGAAAAGCAACAGTCGCGCAGCACGCGACAGTGGGATACCCTTCGACCTATGTATGTATGTTCCTATGTATGTACCATATATGTATGTACATATGCACATGCTTTGAAATTTATTTTATTTATTTATTTATTTAACGTCAACTAAGCCAGTCGACTTGAAAAATTATTATATTTAAATTAAAATTAAGTAAAATTAAGATTAAAAATATAAAAAAATTTTAAAATTAATTAGGATTACAAATTTATTAAATTTAGTCTGGGGAAAATAAAGCAAGAATTAACGATCCAACATTTGCTGCAAAGGATTGGGGAAAACCCAGTAAAACCCAATCAGATCGGTGGATTAATGTTAGTTATTAGGATGAGAAGTTAATTCATTAAGGATAGATAATTTAACAGAGTGGAGGGAGGACTCTGAGTTGAAAACTCTAAACAGTCTATTGTAATCAGAACAGAGAACTCGGAAAGGGTCATGCAAGCTGTAATTATTAGGACAAAAGGCTAAAGAAAGTGGCCTAAAATTACGAGTAACTCTAGAAGGAATACAGAAATTGATTAGGTTAAGTAGAGTGGGGGGAGTCTATATCGTACCTTATTAGTTTTACGATAAACATAACACCTAACATAATACGACGGTTAGTTAAAGAAGGTAGGTTAATTAGAAGGAGTCTACTAGAATATGGTGGTAAGTCTACACCCGAAACCCAATTAAGACTACGCAAGGCAAAGAGTAGGAACTGCTTTTGAACAGACTCAATTCTATCTTGATGAATATGGTATTGCGGCGACCACACGCAAGACCCATATTCAAGAATTGGACGAACAAGAGAAGTATAAAGCAACTTAGTCGTATAAGGATCCTCGAATTCTTTGGCCCATCTTTTGATGAACCCAAGTAGTCGAAATGCCTTATTGACAATTTGTGTTATGTGACGATCAAATTTCAATTTATGGTCAAAGAGGATACCTAAATCCATTACTTCAGATATTCGTAAGAGTGGGGTTAAGTTAAGATTATAGTCGATGACATGATAGTTACCTCTGTAAAATGACATAACCTTGCACTTCAAACAGTTTAGATGTAGTAGATTATGTCTACACCAAGCAAAAAACAAATCAAGATCTGTTTGAAGAAGGTTATTAATAGGATCACTATGTGTCAAACAGAGTTTCACATCATCAGCATACATAAGAATGTTAGAGTGAAGAAGTATAGAAGGAAGGTCGTTAATAAAAAGGTTAAATAGCAAAGGCCCAAGGTGGCTACCCTGAGGAACACCAGAAGTGACTAAGATCGGCTTAGAGAGACAGTCTTTAAAAAGAAACTCGTTGAAACCTATTAGTTAAATAATCGGAAATCCACAAAAGGAGCTTTTGAGGAAAACCAATCAAATTTAACTTTTGGATTAAGAGTCTATGATTTACGGAGTCAAATGCTTTACTGAAGTCAGTATAGACCACATCAGTTTGCATTTTGTTCCGAAATCCTAAATTAATGTGAGAGGAAAATTCTAAAAGATTAGAAGCTGTGGACCTTGCCTTAATAAACCCATGTTGACATGGTGAAATTATAGATTTACACATAAAAGTTAACTGAGCCGTAAAATTTTTTTCAAAAATTTTAGGAATAGCGGACAATTTGGAAATACACCTATAGTTCTTCACATCATGGTTGGAACCACTTTTGTGAAGAGGAATGGAAAAAGAGTTTTTCCAAATAGGTGGGAAATAACTATTTGCTAGTGACAAGTCAAACAGCTTATGAATAGGTTTAAGAATTGAATCAGCGCAATATCTAAGCACACATGCTGGAACTCCGTCAGGGCCAGGAGAGAAAACTGGTTTTATCGATTTAAGATCGCTAAGTAAAGACGTTTCATCAATAGAAGGACAGAAGAAAGTGTTAAAATTTTTTATAATATAAGGGTATGGATGTAATGGGAAACTATTAGGTTCAGTTGAATTAATTAATCCCGACAGATGGCGCTCGCGCTTTGCGCTCGCCCGCCTCCCTTGTTAGCTGACAGAAGCACTTGGTTTTATGCTCATACTTTCTTAAATAACTTCTGTGTTTATTGTCCGATCGGATTGTAATTTGGAGACTACGTAGATATTTCATTCAGCTTAGTATATGTTAAAGTCAGAAAGTTGTATCTTTTATACAGCGCTTACAAATTGAGTTCAAAAATTAATTTATTGATTTGCGGGGGCGGTGGGCGTGGCACTTAACATTTGAAATAAACTTGATCTGCGCCGAGTACATAGGAACCTTCATTCCAAATTTGGTGTCTCTAGCATTTATAATAGCTGAGATCTGTGTGTTCATCTGGTCAGACGGACATCCGGACATCCGGACAGACAGACAGACATGGCTCAATCGACTCGGCTAGTGATCCTGAGCAAGAATATATATACTTTGTGGGGTCTGCCACGCCTCCTTCTGCCTGTTACATACATTTGCATTTTGCACAAAGTTAGTATACCCTTTTTGACCATTTTCAATGGTCGAAGGGTATAAAAATAAATTATTGATTTGCGGGGGCGGTATGCATGGCACCCAACTGCGCCTGGTACACAGAAACATTTATACCAAATTTGGTGTCTCTATCTCTTGTAATAGCTGAGATCTGTGTGTTCATCTGGTCATCCGGACTGACAGACATGGCCTAATCGACTCGGCTGGCGATCCTGAGGAAGAATATATACTTTATACATTTGCACAAAGTTAGTATCCCCTTTTGACCATTTTCAATGGTTGAAAGGTATAAAAAAAAAAAACAACAATAAAAAAAAAAATAATAAAATAAATAAATAAAAGGTTTCTACTCTGGCCTCCTTTTGGCTAATCAGAAGTAATACCAAATTTCATGATTTTCTATTTTTTTGTTCAAATAATAATGATTATCTGTTGAATGAAAAATATTTCGATTACAAAATAACGATTAATTGTTTAGAGTTTTTATACCCTTCGACCATTGAAAATGGTCAAAAAAGGGTATACTAACTTTGTGCAAATGTATGTAACAGGCAGAAGGAGGCGTGGGAGACTCCATAAAGTATATATATTCTTGCTCAGGATCACAAGCCGAGTCGATTGAGCCATGTCTGTCTGTCTGTCCGTCTGTCTGTGTGAACGCACAGATCTCAGCTATTTATTTATTTATTTATTTATTTATTTAACGTCAACTAAGCCAGTCGACTTGAAAAATTATTATATTTAAATTAAAATTAAGTAAAATTAAGATTAAAAATATAAAAAAATTTTAAAATTAATTAGGATTACAAATTTATTAAATTTAGTCTGGGGAAAATAAAGCAAGAATTAACGATCCAACATTTGCTGCAAAGGATTGGGGAAAACCCAGTAAAACCCAATCAGATCGGTGGATTAATGTTAGTTATTAGGATGAGAAGTTAATTCATTAAGGATAGATAATTTAACAGAGTGGAGGGAGGACTCTGAGTTGAAAACTCTAAACAGTCTATTGTAATCAGAACAGAGAACTCGGAAAGGGTCATGCAAGCTGTAATTATTAGGACAAAAGGCTAAAGAAAGTGGCCTAAAATTACGAGTAACTCTAGAAGGAATACAGAAATTGATTAGGTTAAGTAGAGTGGGGGAGTCTATATCGTACCTTATTAGTTTTACGATAAACATAACACCTAACATAATACGACGGTTAGTTAAAGAAGGTAGGTTAATTAGAAGGAGTCTACTAGAATATGGTGGTAAGTCTACACCCGAAACCCAATTAAGACTACGCAAGGCAAAGAGTAGGAACTGCTTTTGAACAGACTCAATTCTATCTTGATGAATATGGTATTGCGGCGACCACACGCAAGACCCATATTCAAGAATTGGACGAACAAGAGAAGTATAAAAGCAACTTAGTCGTATAAGGATCCTCGAATTCTTTGGCCCATCTTTTGATGAACCCAAGTAGTCGAAATGCCTTATTGACAATTTGTGTTATGTGACGATCTTCAGATATTCGTAAGAGTGGGGTTAAGTTAAGATTATAGTCGATGACATGATAGTTACCTCTGTAAAATGACATAACCTTGCACTTCAAACAGTTTAGATGTAGTAGATTATGTCTACACCAAGCAAAAAACAAATCAAGATCTGTTTGAAGAAGGTTATTAATAGGATCACTATGTGTCAAACAGAGTTTCACATCATCAGCATACATAAGAATGTTAGAGTGAAGAAGTATAGAAGGAAGGTCGTTAATAAAAAGGTTAAATAGCAAAGGCCCAAGGTGGCTACCCTGAGGAACACCAGAAGTGACTAAGATCGGCTTAGAGAGACAGTCTTTAAAAGAAACTCGTTGAGACCTATTAGTTAAATAATCGGAAATCCACAAAAGGAGCTTTTGAGGAAAACCAATCAAATTTAACTTTTGGATTAAGAGTCTATGATTTACGGAGTCAAATGCTTTACTGAAGTCAGTATAGACCACATCAGTTTGCATTTTGTTCCGAAATCCTAAATTAATGTGAGAGGAAAATTCTAAAAGATTAGAAGCTGTGGACCTTGCCTTAATAAACCCATGTTGACATGGTGAAATTATAGATTTACACATAAAAGTTAACTGAGCCGTAAAATTTTTTTTCAAAAATTTTAGGAATAGCGGACAATTTGGAAATACACCTATAGTTCTTCACATCATGGTTGGAACCACTTTTGTGAAGAGGAATGGAAAAAGAGTTTTTCCAAATAGGTGGGAAATAACTATTTGCTAGTGACAAGTCAAACAGCTTATGAATAGGTTTAAGAATTGAATCAGCGCAATATCTAAGCACACATGCTGGAACTCCGTCAGGGCCAGGAGAACGGGTTTTATCGATTTAAGATCACTAAGTAAAGACGTTTCATCAATAGAAGGACAGAAGAAAGTGTTAAAGTTTTGTATAATATAAGGGTATGGATGTAATGGGAAACTATTAGGTTCAGTTGAATAAGTTGATTGAAAAAGTCTGCAAACAAATAGCCGGCAGCCTGATCATCAGTTGCTTCCTTATTTTGATAGTACAGAAGGAAATCTACTTGATTTACGTTTTGAGTTGACAAAGTTGTAAAATTGCTTTGGGTCCTGAGCAAACTTCAAACGGCAGCGACACAAATACTTTTTATAACAATTAGCATTTAGAGCAATAAAGTTTGCTCTTGCAGCAATATAACGCGTAAAATCAGAAGGATTACAAGTAATTTTAAATTTTTTAAAATACCGGGATTTCAAATTTTTCAACGTTACTAGCTCACGTGAAAACCAAGGAGGCCTGTTGGACTTTACAGGAAAAGTAACAGGAACACATTGTTCAAAAAAATGAGTTCATAGAGGAATAAAAAAATGAAATGCATGTATTTACATCAGAGCATGAAAAATCATGACCAATCATGTTCCAAAATTAAATAATTCAATTTTTTCAAAATCGGTCTTACGGAAACAACGTGATTTTAGTTTGGGGGAAACAGTTGCAGTTTTCATAAAAATAGGCATAGTTAGAACCAGGTCTAATGAAGGATGATAGGGATCTTCAGGAAGAACTAAAGGGTTGATTCTAGAGATCACTAGAATGTCGGAAGAGAAAACTAAATCAAGCATTCTACCACTAGAATTAGGAACATTATTTAGTTGATAAAGAGATAGCTCCGAAAGGCCAGTTAAAAAAAGAATTAAATAAAGAAGGCACCAATAAATCAGATTGAGAAAACCAAGTAACTTCTGGTAAGTTGAAATCAAAAACTACCAAGTAGTCTCTATCAGATAGTTTTGAGGCGACAGATTGGATAGATGAAAGATGGTCCAGGTAGATAGAAATATCAGATGAGGGAGGAATATAAGAACAGGTAATATAAATTGAAATTTGATACATTGTTATTTTAACACATACAAATTCTAAGAGAGAACTATGGTCTATCGAAATTAGTTCGGAAGAAAGATCAGATTCTACAGCTATAAGAACACCACCTCCAGTTCGTGATAAACGATCACATCTGAAGGTGGTGTACTTATTGGGAAAAATTGAACTGTTATCTACATCAGGTTTTAACCAGGTTTCAGTAAATATTAGTATTTGATGATCAAAAGATACACTATTCATAAACAAATTAAATAGCTTAGAGTTTAGGCCTCTAACGTTTTGATAGGCAAAATGAAGATAGGAAAAATCTACTGGTTTTTTGATGTACCATTAGAAGAAGAAGAGGCACGAGAAATTGTAGGAAGCGGTACCGCAGCTCTACTTTTTGTTTAGGAGAGTATTCTTTTACAATTAAGTCTGGCGGCCAGAAGGTTGCGCTGCAGACAGATTGAAACTTGTCTGCAGGAATACTTATTTTAAAAGATGCAATATCTCGCATGTAGTTAAATTTAAATTTTTCAACAACAATACTAGGAACCGAGATTTTAGAATTAATGAATGATTGCACATCTTCAACCGAAGTATCAGGTGCAAGGCGAGAAACGAAAACTTGTTTCTTAGGCTTAACCGCGACAAGCGATTTTACATTTGAGATGTTGGCAACGTTGTTTTCCAAAGAATTTTTGGGAATCTTTTTTAGAACTATTTGAAACAGGTGAAGTGACGATCAAAAGTGGTGGATCGCATATAACAGCCGGGGAGGCTGGAGGTATGTTAGGAG
Organism: Zaprionus nigranus; assembly: GCA_018903425.1. NCBI lineage: Eukaryota > Metazoa > Arthropoda > Insecta > Diptera > Drosophilidae > Zaprionus > Zaprionus nigranus. The sequence continues at coordinate 75,412 of JAEIGD010000156.1, forward strand.
ACGTAGACGGTGTTAGATAGGCAATAACAGGAGATGTTGTGCCTGAAGGAGTTGCCAGCGGAATTTCGGGAATTATAAAAGCTACAGTTATCAAATTTGGCAGAAAGACTCCTGTGTACTATAAGCAGATCAAGTTTATTTCAAATGTTAGGTGCCACGCCCACCGCCCCCACAAATCAATAATTTAATTTTTGTACTCAATTTGTAAGCGCTGTATAAAAGATACAACTTTCTGACTTTAACATATACTAAGCTGTATGAAATATCTACGTAGTCTCCAAATTTCAATCCGATCGGTCAATAATCACAGAAGTTATTTAAGAAAGTATGAGCATAAAACCAACTGCTTCTATCAGGTAACAAGGGAGGCGGGCGAGCGCGAAGCGCTAGCGCCATCTGTCGGGATTAATTTCAAAGCATGTGCATATGCATATCTGTCTGAATTTAACAAACTAAACTACACGGGAACATAGGTCGAAGGGTATCCCACTGTCGCGTGCTGCGCGACTGTTGCTTTTCTTACAGGTTTTACGTAGTTTGCTCTTAGTTTTTTTGAACGTTTTATTTGGCTACTCTTTTACAGTGTTGTCTTAATATAATGTAAGGAAATCTTATCTGTGCTATTAAAACCTGTCGCAGCGAGATTACGTGCGCTCAACCTAGCATTTCATGTTGGCTGTGTGATAATGTTGTACATGCCAAATGTGCCAATGTCAATGGTACAACTGCTGATGCTTTAGTTAAGCGCATTGGGTATATATATTCAATATATTCTAGATGAAGGAGATATACATAAAATATATACATATGTACTCTTTTATAGTATGTTGACGATATAATAATTTCTACTAGTGATTCCGAAAGAATGTCTAAATTTTAACACATATTTTTTAAATAAGTTTCAAATGACCGATCTAAATGGAATACGATATTTTATTGGCATAAAAATTGAAAGAAAAATGATCAAATTTGTCTCAGTCAATCTGCATATATTAAAAATGTTTTAAAAAAAATTCAATATCGAAGATTGTAATCCAGTGGGGACTCCTCTTCCAAGCAAAATAAATTATGAGGCTTTGCAAGTAGAAGAGACATATGAAGCACCATGTAGGAATTCGATTGATTGTTTATTGTACGTAATGTTATGTACACGACCGGATTTAAGTACATCGATAAGTGTCTTAAGTCGATATACTAATTACAATAATAGAGAATTATGGCAATGTCTAAAAAGAATTTTAAGATATCTAAAAGGAACTGTCAATTTAAAGTTATCATTTAAAAGGAATTTGAAAGTAAATAAAATTCTTATGGGGTATGTTGATTCTGATTGGGCCGGAAATAAGACTAACAGAAGAAGTACTACAGGGTATATATTTAAAATCATTAACAAATGAAATAAAATTAGAATTAAATGGTCCAATAGTTATTTTCGAGGATAACCAAGGTTGTATAAGTATAGCCAATAATCCCACTTGCCACAATAGAACTAAGCACATAGATATCAAATATCATTTTACCAGAGAACAAATTGAAAACAAACTAATTTTTGTTAAGTATCTTTCCACAGATTTACAACTGCCAGATTCACTGTACTGCGACCCCAACTGGGGCTTACCGAATCTTGAATGATGTGACGTGTGATGTACACAGAACGAACCAACGGAAATGCGGCAACACACCAAACACGTAGGCACGGGTCACACTCAGTGAGACAATTCACCGTTAGTCCTCTCACCGACTCTCGGTAATATAAAGAACACAAGACAGCAATGACAGTTGTTCTGTTTTCTCTATTCTTCTTTATTACAATTTTGACACATACAATATTTATGTTGCTGTACTAAATTCAAATAATGCTACCAATGCTCCGACACGGCCAGTCCTGACTTTTACACGTCCTCGTGTAGAAATTTAGCAATTCATGTTGATATGCCCTGCTGTATTTCTTCCTCTTTCTTAAAATCAATTTAAAACATAATATTTACAACTAATTTGATATTCTAATTATACAGCTGAATGTTCAGGTAGAGCACCAAGTCTACCTATGTTTCTCGAAGAGGCCTTTTGGATCATGACGTTACTCCTTTATGCGTCTGTTTTAACGCCAATACCCTCACTGGCACTGTCTCTTGCGTATGTTTCAACGCCTCCATTTGCGTCTGTTTCAACGCCACCACTCATCATACCCTCATCCATCTCCGCAGAGACTGTCTCGACCGGTAACGTCCTCAAACACTCATGGGGATACTTGTAGGTTCGCTTGATTGTTAATGGTTTCAAACAATATCGGTCTCCTTCAAGTAACTTGGTTATAACAAACGGGCCTTTAAATTTGGGATCTATTTCTTTCTTCGCACTTGAGCAGAACATGATCACCCACTTTATGCTTTACAACGTTTGCCTTTCTTTTATTGCTTCTTTCCTTATCATAATTAGCATTAATTTCTATATTAACTTTTGCTTTGCTCTTAGATCTGTAGATTATCATTTTTTCTTCAACAATATTCGATAGCATCCCTAATGGTCTTACGTCTTTTCCACTTAAAAGCTGTAACGGACTAAACTTAGTGACCCGATTGATCTATCTTCAGAGTATGGTGTAAATAAACGTGTTTGTAAACGCATCCATAAAGACTATGATATACTCTTTTTGGTCGTTCTTGCCACTTAGTTTACCCGTGATGTCTATATGTACCGTATGAAAAGGTATTTCGACTTTAGGAATCTTGTTGAACTTTCCCAGATTGTGGTTTCGATAGTTTGCACGTGATGCAATTGTCAACGAACTTTCGTACGTATTTCGTCAATCCAGTAACAGCTATACACTTTGTCAAGAGTCTTTTCCCAACCAAGGTACATTATAACGTCGTGAATGTGATGAATGACAGCCCACCTATAAGACCTTGGAACTACAGGTAACCAACGGGTTCTACCATTCCTCTGAATTTTACGATACACCAAACCAGCTCTCAACTCATACGTACTAGCAACACGCTCGTTCAATTCATTGTTTTGTAGTTTAGTGATTAAAGATGTTATTTCGAGATCTCGCTGCTGTTCAGCTATAAGCCAGGTGTCACTCAATTCAGTTAAATCTATACGCATTTCAGAAGCTTTGGCACCAAACGGTAACTTTTTAGGCCATGGATTTTAAAAAAAATTCATGGTCTATTGTGTTTGTCGGAACGGAAATGTGCGTAACAGGCAGAAGGAGGCATCTCCGACCCCATAAACTATATATATTCAGACTCAGTATCAGTAGACGAGTCGATTGAGCCATGTCTGTCTGTCCGTCTGACCGTCTGTCCGTCTGTCCGTCCGTCTGTCTGTATGAACACCTGGATCTCAGAAACTATAAGATCTAGAGTCATCAAATTTTGTGACAACATACGTATATATTGCAGTGTCTAAAAGTTTTTTTAAAATTTCGACACGCCCCTTCCCGCCTCTGTAAATCAGTAATAACTATTTAAAATCTACAATATTAGCTCAACAACCAAAGTTGTATATCTTATATGACAAATACCTTGCCACGGGCGTTATGTGAAAATTTCATTTACATCGGACTATAAATAAGTGAGATACGAATGATCATTAAACTCACTTTGAACAATGTATACTAAGCATACCTAATTTACGCAAGCATACCGAAGTTCGAATCTAGCGTCAGACACAGAATTTTATTAAACTTTTTATTTGCATTGAACGGTAACAGAATTGGTTTACAATGCAGCTTTGCCGATGGGCTAAGCAGTGAAGCAATAGCCGAGTGGTTAGAAAGGCGGACGGCTGCGAGAGAGTGCGTGTGTTCAACTCCCGGTTGAGGCGGGTGATCGGATTTTTTTTTATTTATTATTATTTCCTATTTTATTTTGATTTTTTATTTTATTCTAATAAACTAAAAGAATAGTTACAGTCAAACAAATTAAATTATTTTATTATTTTATTTTATTTATTATTTTAAGACACAATATGCATTCTTAGTGCGTGCCAAAAAAATCAAAAAGAAGCACATGTAATGAAATTTGGTATGCGCTAGAAATGCATACATTGCACCTATTGCCTACGGTATACTTTGATAATCCATGGCCTTATACAGTCAGCTCCTGACTGTAGCGTTTGTATTTTTCGTTATCGGGTTTCTTGAGAAGAAGTCCACATGCGCCATGCGTTTTCCCTTCCTATACAAATATCAAATTCAAAAGATTGTAAATACAACCACCATCGATATACCTTGTCATCTAACTCAATCTTTTGTTGACTTGCCTTTAAAGAGTTACAGTTGGTATATACTGTAAACTTGATACCCTTAAAATAATGTTGATAATATTTCACTGCGTTAAATACTGCCAGGGTTTCCAAAAGATATGAATTATATCTTGACTCTGCTGGGGTTGTACATTTACTGTAGTACTCAATAACATGGTTTTTATCGTTTATCTTGTGCATGAGTATCGAACCATAACCCACAGAGCTAGCATCTGTATGAAGCTCAACCGGATACTGTGGATCGAAAATTGTTAATATCGGGCTACGGGTCAATGCAAAGATTATCTCCTTTCTCACTGCTTCATGATTTTCCTTCCAAACAAAACTATTATTGTCTTTAGAAGTAAGGCAAAATAGACGCTTTAACGAATTGTCAAGAATTTTCGGTTAATTGAGTACTCACAAGCTTAAGTCACAATTCGGCGCGCCGAAACGGTTGCAGCAGAGATAATTGCGCATTGGCTAGCTTTGTTTTTGTTGTATGTGGAATGAGTGAAATTCAAACCAAAGCGGAATGGATAGAATGAGTGGAAAAAACGTGAGTTAAAGCGTTCTTCAATGCCGTCACTCTTTCCGTATTTTGTCTGTTATGACTTTGCAATTTCAGTAAGATTCCAACTGGATGTTTCGTATTTTGTTTTGCTCTCAATACTTTCCAATTAGAATTCTAGAAAATAACAGATCATAAGCCCTTCTAAACTTATGTATGTGCGAGTGGGACGCCCATACATACATGTCCGCATATCCACATGTATGTATGTATTGGCGTCTCCTTTTTACACACATTATTGCACGAATGTACATATATACATACAAGTTTTTACTTGCAAGTTTGCAAAGTAAAAAATATAAGATTTTAATGTTCAATTAAGAACAATGACTTTATTACTTAAAATCCAATTTACAACTGATCATGCTAAGCTGTCCCTAACAAGCTGTGAGTCTTGGCTGTGAGCTGCGCTGCCCTGGTGGCAGAGGGTCGACGTCGGCTTCGCTGTTCCCATAGGCCACGACATCGGCTGATGTCTTGTTGGTCGAATTATTGCAGTCTTCTTGGAATTACATGCATTGGTGGGGCGGAAGCAGTTGCCAAACAGATTCTTAGAATTCAGCTTGGCAGCTCGGCGCGTGCAGGAAATTATGCAGACGCTGAGCTTGCAGATTGGAACTTGCGTACTGGAGTTCATTATTCTAGATTGCAGCATTTTTGTTGTTAACTTGTACACGACCGGATTTAAGTACATCGATAAGTGTCTTAAGTCGATATACTAATTACAATAATAGAGAATTATGGCAATGTCTAAAAAGAATTTTAAGATATCTAAAAGGAACTGTCAATTTAAAGTTATCATTTAAAAGGAATTTGAAAGTAAATAAAATTCTTATGGGGTATGTTGATTCTGATTGGGCCGGAAATAAGACTAACAGAAGAAGTACTACAGGGTATATATTTAAAATCATTAACAAATGAAATAAAATTAGATTTAAATGGTCCAATAGTTATTTTCGAGGATAACCAAGGTTGTATAAGTATAGCCAATAATCCCACTTGCCACAAGAGAACTAAGCACATAGATATCAAATATCATTTTACCAGAGAACAAATTGAAAACAAAGTAATTTTTGTTAAGTATCTTTCCACAGATTTACAACTGCCAGATTCACTGTACTGCGACCCCAACTGGGGCTAACCGAATCTTGATGATGAAAATAATCTGAATGAGCAAAATTAATTTTTTATATGAAGTCTGAATCTTTTATATATATATATATAACCATAATCAAATCAAACAATTACTAGTCTAATCATTACTATGTTTATCTAACTGAATCTTGAATGATCAAAATAATCTAAATGAGCAAAATAAATTTTGAACCTTTATATATATGTCGAAGCGTCAGTTGCTTCAGTATTCTTTTCACCTTGAGCAGCGGGCCTCGTTCTCTTCCTTGGCGTTTCTCGAATAAAAATTGTCTGTGTAGCTCGAATGACTTCTCTCTTTTCATGCAGGCTCGCTCGTCGCCAAAATCTATTGCGCAGCTTGCTCATGACACACTTGCCATCCTGCTCATTCGCACACACGGTAAATAGCCAGTCCAGTCTCACTCACACACTCCTTCGTGTGATGTACACAGAACGAACCAATGGAAGTGGCAAACACAACCAAGGCACGGGTCACACTCAGTGAGACAATTTACCGTTAGTCCTCTCACCGACTCTCGGTAATATAAAGAACACAAGACAGCAATGACAGTTGTTCTGTTTTCTCTATTCTTCTTTATTACAATTTTGACACATACAATATTTATGTTGCTGTACTAAATTCAAATAATGCTACCAATGCTCCGACACGGCCAGTCCTGACTTTTACACGTCCTCGTGTAGAAATTTAGCAATTCATGTTGATATGCCCTGCTGTATTTCTTCCTCTTTCTTAAAATCAATTTAAAACATAATCTTTACAACTAATTTGATATTTAAATCATACAGATGACTGTCCAGATAGCGCACCAAGTCTACCTATGTTTCTCGAAGAGGCCTTTTGGATCATGACGTTACACCTTTATGCGTCTGTTTCAACGCGAATACCCTCTCTGACACTGTCTCTCAAGTATGTTTCAACGCCACCATTTGCGTCTGTTTCAACGCCAGTACCCTCACTGGCACTGTCTCTTGCGTATGTTTCAACGCCACTATTTGCGTCTGTTTCAACGCCACCACTCATCATATCCTCATCCATCTCCGCAGAAACTGTCTCGACCGGTAACGTCCTCAAACATTCATGAGGATACTTGCAGGTTCGCTTAATTGTTAATGGTTTCAAACAATATCGGTCTCCTTCAAGTAACTTGGTTATAACAAACGGGCCTTTAAATTTGGGATCTATTTCTTTCTTCGCACTTGAGCAGAACATGATCACCCACTTTATGCTTTACAACGTTTGCCTTTCTTTTATTGCTTCTTTCCTTATCATAATTAGCATTAATTTCTATATTAACTTTTGCTTATGCTCTTAGATTCTGTAGATTATCATATTTTTCTTCAACATTATTCGATAGCATCCCTAATGGTCTTACGTCTTTTCCACTTAAAAGCTGTAACGGACTAAACTTAATGACCCGATTGATCTATCTTCAGAGTATGGTGTAAATAAACGTGTTTGTAAACGCATCCATAAAGACTATGATATACTCTTTTTGGTCGTTCTTGCCACTTAGTTTACCCGTGATGTCTATATGTACCGTATGAAAAGGTATTTCGACTTTAGGAATCTTTTTGAATCTTTTAGTTTGCACGTGATGCAATTATCAACGACTTTATAATGTACCTTCGATAAACCAGTAACAGCTATACACTTTGTCAAGAGTCTTTTCCCAACCAAGGTACATTATAACGTCGTGAATGTGATGAATGACAGCCCACCTATAAGACCTTGGAACTACAGGTAACCAACGGGTTCTACCATTCCTCTGAATTTTACGATTCACCAAACCAGCTCTCAACTCATACGTACTAGCAAGACGCTCGTTCAATTCATTGTTTTGTAGTTTAGTGATTAAAGATGTTATTTCGAGATCTCGCTGCTGTTCAGCTATAAGCCAGGTGTCACTCAATTCAGTTAAATCTATACGCATTTCAGAAGCTTTGGCACCAAACGGTAACTTTTTAGGCTATGGATTTTAAAAAAATTCATGGTCTATTGTGTTTGTCGGAACGGAAATGTGCGTAACAGGCAGAAGGAGGCATCTCTGACCCCATAAACTATATATATTCTGAATCAGTATCAGTAGCCGAATCGATTGAGCCATGTCTGTCTGTCCGTCTGTCCGTCTGACCGTCTGTCTGTCTGTATGAACACCTGGATCTCAGAAACTATAAGAGCTAGAGTCATCAAATTTTGTGACAACATACGTATATATTGCAGTGTCTCAAAGTTTTTTTAAAATTTCGACACGTCCCTTCCCGCCTCTGTAAATCAGTAATAACTATTTAAAAACTACAATATTAGCTCAACAACCAAAGTTGTATATCTTATATGACAAATACCTTGCCACGGGCGTTATGTGAAAATTTCATTTACATCGGACTATAAATAAGTGAGATACGAATGATACGAATTAAACTCACTTTGAACATATGTATATACTTAAGCATACCTAATTTACGCAAGCATACCGAAGTTCGAATCTAGCGTCAGACACACAGCATTTTATTAAACTTTTTATTTGCATTGAACGGTAACAGAATTGGTTTACAATGCAGCTTAGCCGATGGGCTAAGGAGTGAGGCAATAGCCGAGTGGTTAGAGTGGCGGACGGCGAGAGAGTGCGTGTGTTCAACTCCCGGTTGAGACGGGTGCGCGGATTTTTTATTTATTTATTATAATTTATTTCCTATTTTATTTTGATTTTTTATTTTATTCTAATAAACTAATAGAATAGTTACAGTCAAACAAATTAAATTATTTTATTATTTTATTTTATATATTATTTTATGACGCAATATGCAAATTAATCAACCCGTTTTTAGGAGTTTGAAAAAAATATATTTTTATTTGTGGAGAACGACTCCGTTTCTTGTGTGTACAAAATTAAGACTGCCCTTACAAAATTGTTCTGAGGCCAAAGTAGCCTTTGAAGATGTCAAAGCTTCTGCTGATCGAGCTAAAGCTTAAAGCTCGTGATGCCGTTTGGACGAAGGAGGATTTGTTTACAAATAAGCATTGGGTGTTTTGCGCGCTAGGCTTATTATTCTCAAGAAGAGTTTGTTTACAAATAAGCATTGGGTGTTTTGCGCGCTAGGCTTATTATTCTCAAGAAGAGTTTGTTTACAAATAAGCATTGGGTGTTTTGCGCGCTAGGCTTTTTAAGCTGCGTGAGTGGTTTATTAATTCCAAGAAGAGTTACTCGTGACTCAATGGAAATTGTTTAAAATAGCGAAATATGAGGAGCTGAGAATGAATTGTCAAGAGTCCGAAAAGACTATGAAAAGTTGTTTACAATTTACATAAGGAACGCTAAGTAACTGAGGGTGATAACTCCCCCTTTCTTAAAATGAATCGTCCCCGATTCTAAAGGGTTTCTGATAATTGGTCCACTTTATCGCTTAATGACTTTAAAGTGTCAGGGTCAACTTCTGATTTTTGAATAGTGTTACGTTTAGTAACTGAAGAATATTTAGCTTTTATGAAGTTAAAGATGTTCAAAAATAAATTGGGGAAAAGGTACTTAAGAAGCTTTGACATACAAAATACAAGCATGATTAAAATTATTACAAATGTTATTTCAAAATGATTATGCTTAAGTGGTATAATAATTTGTGATAATATATTTGTATTTTGAAATTTAAGTTCGGAATTGTTGCTTTGTAAATATTCTGTTATCAGGTAATTTTGAAATCTATTATTTTCGATATAGTTTAACAGTTTTTGTTTATTATTGGTATAAGTTATATTATTGATATCAACAATGATTTGAAAAGTAACTACATAAATGCCTGTAACAAATGTGTGGTTGATATAGTTTGATCCGGATACTAGAATAGCACCGTCTGTAATAATTTCTACAGGTTTGTTTCTTTCTTTGATTTTCTTGCAAAGTGCATATTTTTTATTAAGCATATCTACAAAGCAATTGTCATTTTCTTGAATTTGACCAAAATTATTGTATAATTCTTTTTTGAAAGTTTTTATTGGGTAATAAGTGTCGTTGCATTTAGCGACTTTGTCATCTATAATTAATTTACCGTTTGCTTGGGATATGGCTTTTGCGTGAAAAAACTTACAACTATGTTTTACAATGGGATATTTTATGTAATATATAATTAAACCTTTGTGCGATATAATTGAAAAAAAAGAAACATCCATTAGATCTATTATAGTTATGTTATATTTTACAAAAATTCTAAACAACCACGATGTGGCAGATATATTTACTGCCACATCGTGGTTGTTTAGAATTTTTGAATATAAAATATTAGCCTTTGAAAATGATATTGCGTCTCGCAGATTTTGTAAGTCCAATGACAATAATTTTAATCTCTGTTTTTTAATAGCAAATACTTTATCTAAATTTAAGTTTTCTAGTAAATTGGTTACTTTTTGAATTTCCTTAAAAATTGCAGAATTGATTAGGTTTTGTCTATTGTTGTTTTCGACCAAGTCATTGATTTTGTTTTGAATTGTGATTAAGTCATTGTGATCTGGCGTACCAGTTATCCATTTAAAAATGGTGCCTAGTTCATTAATACCTCTTTTAATAATTTTATGTGGCGCAACTTGAGAAAAAAGGGAACTGGCTAATTTTAAATTCAAATATAAATCCCAATCTACACTGATGTTTCTATCCTTTACGTACTTTAACTCTTCTTCGATAATATATTTATAAAAACTTAAGTTAGTAACGTGGAAAAGTTCTCCATAAGTTTCATATAAAAATATGTTGTTTGCGTCTTCAAGTAAGACATATTCCTCGTTCGAGTAGTTTATAATATTAGATATTGTTGAACCCAGTAATATTGGGGTAAGTAATACATATAAAATGTTCATGCTAAAAACAAAAAAAAAAAAAAATGCAAAACTTGATTAAAACTTAATGTTATCTTTATGAATTATTCGATTCTTGTTATTTATGATAACCTTATTTGCTAAATCTTCCTTTACTGTTTGTTTTTTATATCTAGGTTGTAGTTTATTTCTTTCCCCATGCTTCTTTTCATAGATTATGTCTCCTACTTCATAATTTTTTGGTGTTCTGTTTTGATTGTGGTATTCTAACATTTTGGTTTGAAGTGTTTTCAATTTGTTAGGTAAGTGGGTGTGATCAATTTTGTTAAACATAATGTCATTGGGTTTATTCTGTGTGGAAGATTGTATGGTGTTATTATATTCTCTGACAGCGCGATAAACTATTTCTTTATGATCTAGAAGATTGTATTCTTCCTGAATACAGCGTGAAATTTCAATTAATGTTGAGTGTACTCTTTCTACTTGGCCATTGGTGAGACTATGTCTGGGATCTGCATAAAAAATGGTTAAGCCAGCACGCTCTATTGCTGATTTGAATTGGGCGGAAGAGAAACTAGGCTCATTGTCCATCATTATGGACTTGGCAAAAGGAAATGGTTGAATTAGTTCAAGAATTTTAAATTCCATATTGTATTTATTTTGAATTTCCTTAACTATTAAATACTTAGAATAAGCATCAATACAAGTTAAGAAAATTAGTTTTTGGGCATAGAAAATGTCGATTTGTAATTGTTCGCCTTCTCTTTCTGGAATTGGGGCTTTTGAAATTGGAATTTGTTTCGGGTGTCTATTGTATTTATTTTCATTACAAACTTTGCAATTACGAATGTGTTGTTTGAGCTTTTCATATAATTTAGGCCAGTAATAATATCTTAAAATCTGCTTTAAGTTTTCGTCAAAACCTCTATGAGCTCTAGCATGGGTTTCTTCTATTATTATTTGTAGGTCATCCCTATTTATGACATCGGATAAAAACTTTTTAGTATACAAAAACTTATTGATAAATGTATTTTTAAGTTTGGTTTGGATTTCATATAAGTCCTCGGGGGTACAATGAATTCCTGTAACGATGTTTGGCTGTAAGAATTCCTTTAATATGGTTACTAAATTGTCCACAGTGTCGTATTCTATAATGTGTCTTGTTTTATCAAAATTGTTAACTTTTTTCATGAATGGTAAACTTGTTCTTTGAAATAAGCAGTTGTTGCTTGAACTGATTTAAAGGCTTGTTAGTTTCGGCTATGATTTCCTCATAACTACTCTCGGCAGAATGAACAGTTCCGCTGTCGGACGAACTACCTGAAATGTGATTTTGGTCAGTGATGTTGTTCACTTGTAACCTAGACAAAGCATCTGCGACAACATTAGTTTTACCTGGCTTGTATAATATCTTCGGAGAATACTCCTCGATAAATGCGTGCCACCTTTTCATTTTGGAATTGGGATTCCGCGCAGAAACTGCGAAAGAAAGTGGTTGGTGGTCGGTAACGATTTCCAAATTAACTACCCCATATAAGTAGTTACGAAGATTTTTTAATGCCCAAACTATGGCATAAAGTTCCCTCTCGTTAGTGGCATAGTTTTGCTCAGTTTTATTGAGAGTTTTCGAAATAAAAGTGATTGGTTTGTTATCCTGTGAAAGAACAGCACCAATTGCTACATTGGACGCGTCTGTGGTTAAGACAAACTTTTTTGAATAATCTGGTTGAGTTAGTTCAACCTGTGTAGTTAAATGAGATTTTTAATTGTCAAAAGCTGAAGTACTTTCCTCATCTAAAGTAATTTCTATTTTTTTGGACATATGTTTAGATACCATTCCATTATGGCCTTGCAATAGTTTAGTGAGTGGTTTTGCTATAGAGGCATAGTTTAGTACAAATTTTCTATAGTAACCAGTTAATCCTAGGAAACCACGCAACTCTCTAATGTTGCGGGGGGTGGATACTCAACAATTGTTTTTATCTTCTGTGGATCAGTTTTAATTATCTTATGTGATACTAAGTAACCTAAGAATTCGGTTTCTTTCCGGAAGAACTTAGATTTTTCTATACTTATTTTCATATTTGCTACGAACAGTATGTCTATGATCTCCTTTAGATCATATAGATGTTGTTCCGCAGTCTCGGAAAAAACGATTATGTCGTCCACATATATGTGACATGTTTTTCCAATCTTTTCTCTTAAAATATTATCCATTGCCCGTTGAAAGATTCGTGGCGCATTCGCCAGTCCGAAAGGCAATCGAAGGAATTCATACTTCCCGTTGTTGATTGAAAACGCAGTTTTCTCAATGTCATCGTCCTTCATGAGGATCTGATGGAAACCTGATTCTAAATCTATAGTTGAAAAGAAACGTGCTTTTCCTAAATTGGATAAAATTACCGATGGATCTGGCATCGGATATCTATCGGGTACTGTGTTTTCGTTAAGTTTTTTAAAATCAATTACTAGTCGATTCTTCTTACTTCCATCTTCATTGTAGCCTTCTTTACTTACAACCCACACTGGGGAATTGTAAGGACTTTTACTTGGCCTAATAATATTTTCATCCAACATCCTGTTTATTTCTTTGTTAACAAAATTGTTAACTGAATGGGGGGTAAGGATATTGCTTACTATATATGGCATTATCACTTAACGTCCTTATTTCTCCTTTAATGTCAGTTCTAAAGGGAAGGCACGTTTGAATTTGCGAATGCTTGGTAGATATTTCTTGAATAATTTGTTGTTCAAGATTTTGAAAGTCGTCTGTGAAGTTCACAGAATGTAGTTTGTGTAGTGAAGAAGAACTGATAAAAAGAGGATACTGAGGCCTTACGGCGTCTGCCTCTTTTTACCTTCCTCCTACGTTTAGGGCTACTTACGATTTCATTATCGTGAGTGCGGGGATTATCGTCATCGCTTGTTGATGACTCAATATTGGACACTTGGAGTAAAGGAAAAAAACTACTATTTTTTCCTTTTTGGGAGTCCAAGTAAGTAGACACATTCGGATCTATATCCGAACACTGTAAATTACCAACTGTATCTTCAGGTGGCCTTTCATAATTAAGTTTTTCGATTTGGTTATTATAAGCTAACGTCTCTTTTGATAGGTCTATGATGGCATTCATCTTTTTCAAAAAGATTATAGCCGACCAATAGATCCGCTTCAAGATTTTCGATTTCATAGAACCTTTCGGTTCTACCAAAAATATTTATATTATAAAAGTGGGTTATCATGTTATACCCATTAACTGTTTTAACTCTTTTCTTAATAACTAATTCTTCAGGGTTCTGGTAAATACCCTTCCTTATATAGCACGCTGTTGCGCCTGTGTCTATAATAACTTAAGTCTTGTACCTAAGGTTCTGTCTCTGCGGAAGACGTAGGGGAGCTCTCCCCTTCTTTCTCTAAAAAAATGTTCTTCGTTCAAATTATTCACGCGCATTGCTTTTTGCGGTTGTTGTTGTGTTGAATGTTGGGTATACTCTCGCTTCAACGGGTGAGAGTTGTGACGATTGTCTTGGGGACTATTTTGGATCTGTAAAGATTTATCGATCTCCATTGGGATCGGTGGGGGTTGTGGAGTAGAATTGCCTTGGGCAAAAACGTTCCTATTTGTTTGTTGATGATTATTTTGGTTTCCTTGATTGAAACGTAGATTATTATCTTGTTGTTGATCTGGCTTTTCAGACTTCTTTTGAGTCTTTGGGCTTGAGTTACTCGTTGACTGAGAGCGAGCATAAAAATTGTAAGCAAAATTTGCTCTTTGATAGTTAGCCTCTAGCTCTTGAGCTTTAGCTAATGCATTTGGAAGGTTTTCTGGTTTAATAGAAAACAAAACTTGAGAAAGAGAAAGATTGCCGTTCAGGCCTGTAATGAAAATTCGTAATGCGCTTTCTCTGTTTTTAGAGTTCATTTCATTTACAACATCGGCTTTGTTGCCATATGTCATAATTGTTTTGTTAGTTAATAGGGTTAATTTCTTATTAACCAAATTGTAATACTCAAGAACTGTCATATTGCCTTGTCTTAAGACACTAAGTTCTTGTTCAATAATATGAATTGGACGCCTATCACTATAAGCGAAGTCCAGGATACCTTTTTATTTACTTCAAGGTTCCTTTCTTATAAATAAATGGTCTGTTTGTGAGTTCTTAAAGAGCGTTTTTAAATATTTGCTCTCTTTCACTTTTTGGTTTTAGTTTGGTATGTTGTGTAGCACTTTTCAGTTTTCATTTAAAGAGCGTTTTTGAATATTTGCTCTTGGATACCTTTTTATTTACTTCAAGGTTCCTTTCTTATAAATAAATGGTCTGTTTGTGAGTTCTTAAAGAGCGTTTTTAAATATTTGCTCTCTTTCACTTTTTGTTTTTAGTTTGGTATGTTGTGTAGCACTTTTCAGTTTTCATTTAAAGAGCGTTTTTTGAATATTTGCTCCTTGGATACCTTTTTATTTACTTCAAGGTTCCTTTCTTATAAATAAATGGTCTGTTTGTGAGTTCTTAAAGAGCGTTTTTAAATATTTGCTCTCTTTGTAACACTGGAAACCGGTCACTCGCGACACTTGGGAGTTATGGTTGTTAATTCCTTTTTGTGTTATTTTCACTTGTAAGTCACTTAAGGATTTCGTTTATCCTTTTGTGCGTGATTTAACTGGAAAAAATTTAACGCGAGCCCCACGTTGGGCGCCAATTAATTAACCAATTAATCAACCCGTTTTTAGGAGTTTGAAAAAAATATATTTTTATTTGTGGAGAACGACTCCGTTTCTTGTGTGTACAAAATTAAGACTGCCCTTACAAAATTGTTCTGAGGCCAAAGTAGCCTTTGAAGATGTCAAAGCTTCTGCTGATCGAGCTAAAGCTTAAAGCTCGTGATGCCGTTTGGACGAAGGAGGATTTGTTTACAAATAAGCATTGGGTGTTTTGCGCGCTAGGCTTATTATTCTCAAGAAGAGTTTGTTTACAAATAAGCATTGGGTGTTTTGCGCGCTAGGCTTATTATTCTCAAGAAGAGTTTGTTTACAAATAAGCATTGGGTGTTTTGCGCGCTAGGCTTATTATTCTCAAGAAGAGTTTGTTTAAAAATAAGCATTGGGTGTTTTGCGCGCTAGGCTTTTTAAGCTGCGTGGATGGTTTATTAATTCCAAGAAGAGTTACTTGTGACTCAATGGAAATTGTTTAAAATAGCGAAATATGAGGAGCTGAGAATGAATTGTCAAGAGTACGAAAAGACTATGAAAAGTTGTTTACAATTTACATAAGGAACGCTAAGTAACTGAGGATGATAACTTGCATTCTTAGTGCGTGCCAAAAAAATCAAAAAGAAGCACATGTAATGAAATTTGGTATGCGCTAGAAATGCATACATTGCACCTATTGCCTACGGTATACTTTGATAATCCATGGCCTTATACAGTCAGCTCCCTGACTGTAGCGTTTGTGTTTTTTTAAATAAATTAAAAATTGAAAAACATTAATAAAGGGCGGCGGCGGTAGGCGATTTTTAAGTTTTAGTTACGCAATATATGTAATTAGAACTTAGTTTTCTTTCGTCGGTACACAACAGCAACTGCAAAACTAATTGTACATATTTATGCATATACAATCGTGCAATAATGTATGTTGAAGTGGGACGCCAATACATACATGTGGATATGCAGACATGTATGTATGGGCATCCCACTCGCACATTCATAACTTTACAAGGGCTTATGATCTCTGTTATTTTCTACCATTCTAATTGCAAAAGATTGGAATCTTACTGAACATGCAAAGTTATAACAGACGCCAATACATACATGTGGATATGCAGACATGTATGTATGGGCATCCCACTCGCACATTCATAACTTTACAAGGGCTTATGATCTCTGTTATTTTCTACCATTCTAATTGCAAAAGATTGGAATCTTACTGAACATGCAAAGTTATAACAGACAAAATAAAATAATTTAATTTGTTTGACTGTAACTATTCTTGTAGTTTATTAGAATAAAATAAATAAGCCAAATAAAAAAAAAGTCCGCGCACCCGCTTCAACCGGGAGTTGAAACTCACGCACTCTCTCGCAGCCGTCCGCCACTCTAACCACTCGGCCATTGCCTCGCTCCTTCGCCCACCGGCAAAGCAGCATTGTGAACCAATTCTGTTACCATACAATGCAAATAAGAAGTTTAATAAAATGCTGTTTGTCCGACGCTAGATTTAAACTTCGGTATGCTTGGGTAAATTAGGTCTGCTTAAGTACGTACATATGTTCAAAGTGAGTTTAATTCGTATCATATCTCACTTATTTATAGACCGATTTAAATGAAATTTTCACATAACGCCCGTGGCAAGGTATTTGTCATATAAGATATACAACTTTGGTTTTTGAGCTAATATTGTAGTTTTTAAATAGTTATTACTGATTTACAGAGGCGGGAAGGGGCGTGTCGAAATTTTAAAAAAAACTTTGAGACACTGCAATATATACGTATGTTGTCACAAAATTTGATGCTCTAGCTCTTATAGTTTCTGAGATCCAGGTGTTCATACAGACAGACAGACGGACAGACAGACATGGCTCAATCGACTCGGCTACTGATATTGATTCAGAATATATATAGTTTATGGGGTCGGAGATGCCTCCTTCTGCCTGTTACGCACATTTCCGTTCCGACAAACACAATAGACCATGAATTTTTTTAACATCCATGGCCTAAACAGAAAACAACCAGTGACCAGCGCCACTTCAAGTTGTTGTGTTGTCGCTGTGTTGTTGTTATTGATGTTGTGTTTTGTCCATCGTTGCATTAAGGAAAAGTGGTTTGCATGTGTAATTGCAAAACGCACTGTCCAGTGGTCCATCACAGTCTTGTGGGCATGTCTTGACAATCTTCGGCAGGCTTGCTTTCTGTGGTGGTGTTGAAATTTTATTATATTTTATTAGGAGGAGTGCTATGTACATACTTAGTAAGCGATCAGCGCATAGCCAGTGTGGGAATGCTGACTATGCAATTATGCAAGTGGATGGTCGTACTACACATACACTTGGGCAAACTGTTTATGTATATGTTGCAACAAAGTGCTACAATGTGATTTTTGTTATGTTTGAATATATGTGCATACCACACGATACAGGAGAATCCTGATAAATACCCGGATTATACCATCCAGAACGGACAGTGGTTCCGACATTTAGGGTTGAGACAGGACAGCCAGGAGTACATACCCTGGAAATTGTGTGTAGGCGGTAAAACGGTATACCACCTGCCGGAAGTACAAGACGGAACAACGCAGCTCGACGGGAAAGATGCTAACGCAAAGGACACATCAACCTCTGTACCCGCTGCCAAGGTCGAAGCAAGGCAACACGATGCTTCTCGTACTTTTTCGACCTATTCTTTAAGTGGGTGGAGTTGTTACCGCTACGGAAGGCTACAACTGCACTTAGAGAAAGCGTTCCGGGAGAGAATCCCCAGCCGTTTCGGAGTTCCGCACATATTCGTGTGTTATAATGGGACTCAGTTCACCAGCCGCGCGTTCAAAGGTTTCCGCAAGCGACTAGGGATGGAGCTGGAGCATACAGCACCCTATAGCCCCTAGCAGAACCTAACTCAGCGCGCGAATCCAACCGTGAAGACGATGATCACACAGTTCATCGAGGAACCTCAGCACACTCGGGATGTCTTGTTGCCATAGATCTCCCTGGCAATCAACAGCAGCGTCTCCGACACTGGCATCAGTCCGTATGTATGAGGAGGTGACGTCAGGAACGGGCAAAGAGGACCAAGATCCGGCAGGCCGAGCAAAACAACTACAGCACCTTTACCAGTTGGTGAGGGAAAACGCGCAACGGGCTTCAGCTAAGCAGAGCCGCAAATACAACCTTCGTTGGACGGATTAGAGACCTTTTCTGGGAGACTTGTTACTATTGCGTCATCACGTGTTATCAAAGGCAGCTGAGGGATTCGCAGCGAACTTGGCTCCAAAATACGAGGGTCCGTACAAACTAGTGCGTTTCCTCTCGCACAACGTAGCCCGGCTGCAGCTGCAATGAACACGGGAACGACGCACAGCCAACATCGCCGACCTTAAGCCGTTCCAGACGGCTGAGGACGACAAGGAGAACTCGAAAAATAAGAAGCCAGACCCACCCCTTGATTAAAGTCAGAATTTTGTTAGCCAAAAGCATTCGCGGGCGAATTTTTTTTCCAGCAATTTTTTTTTGCATTCAATGCACAAACAACTTTTGATGCGCTTCGCAATCCCGATTTGTATAGGCTGGAGCTCGCTGCCACCATTAATTCATAACATGTGGTTTCCTTCACAAGATTACCAACTTTTCTGGCTTGAACTTTGTGGCACAGGTCACCAAAATCCTTCTTGAGCCGGCCCAGATCTGAATTTGATGGTACATTGTATATTAACAGTGGCTCATCAAGCCATTTCTGGTTTTTTTTCTCGAAATAAGTTCTGTTGTAATAACATGATTTCCATTTTTCTGTAAGTCAGCTCATAAAACTAGTTAAATTGCTAGTAATCTTTTCAGATTCCATTTCAGAAAGCTGGCGGTTCTTTAAAATTGTATCAAATACCAATTCTTTTCAAACGAGAGCTCTCTTTGCGGGATCATTTTCGCTAAGCCAAATGGAATAAAGCCCGCGCTTTGGAGCTGACATTTCACCTAAAAAGTGTCACAGACTTGACAGTTGGTCGAAGTTGTATATGATTATGAACAAATTAACGACACAAAGACTCACACGTTACATAAATGCTAAAATCAGCTTGAACAAGGTGAACAAGTCCAAACATGCTAGTATCAAGCATAATGGCATACATTGTAAAATAACAAACTTCGCATACTTTTTTTTACTAAACATAAAAATACGGGTCACAAACACATTGTTTTTATTATTCATATTGAATTTAATATAATAAAATACGTTTAAGTATATTATAAGCCAGTCCATCAACCAAATAGCGAAACACTTCTATTGTTGTTTGTCTGTTCAATAATTATTTTATTTAAGCAACCGATAGAACCAACCGCACTGTCTCGTTGTCTGCAAGTGAATAGAACGATTACTCTATAACATGCATGTGAATGGTAAACAATGCCATGTGAATGTCAATGGTCCTCTTAATTCCATCACTCTTCACATACATACAATAATTGCATAAGTGTGACTTTTGTATATTCAACACGCTACCTCAAAAATCACACTGATACAAATTGATTAATAAAAATTAATGAAATGACTTGACTTTCAGACGAGTGCGTGCGTTTTCTAATGGCTGTATTCTTATTCTTTACTTTTTTCTCTGGGGCTACTTTTATTGAACCAGCATTTGCTGCAAAGAATTGGGGAAACCCAGTAAAACCCAATTAGTTCAATCAAATAAAAATTTAACAAGATTCACTTAAATAAACATAGTAATAGTTAGTCTAGTAATTGTTTTGGTTTGATTATGGTTATATATGTATATGTCGGAGCATTGGTAGCATTATTTGAATTTAGTACAGCAACATGAATATTGTATGTGTCAAAATTGTAAAAAAGAAGAATAGAGAAAACAGAACAACTGTCATTGCTGTCTTGTGTTCTTTATATCACCGAGAGTCGGTGAGAGGACTAACGGTAAATTCTCTCACTGAGTGTGACCCGTGCGTACGTGTTTGGTGTGTTGCCTCTTCCGTTGGTTCGTTCTGTGTACATTACACGAAGGAGTGTGTGAGTGAGACTGGACTGTCTATTTGCCGTGTGTGCGAATCAGCAGGATGGCAAGTGTGTCATGAGCAAGCTGCGCAATAGATTTTGGCGACGAAGACAGAAGTCAGTCTTCGTAGAACATTCGAACTACACAGACGATTTTTATTCGAGAAACGACTACAAGTGGAACGATGACACCAACGAAGGGAACGGAGCCCGCTGCTCAAGGTGAAAAGAATACTGAAGCAACTGACGCTTCGAAATCAGAAGTGGGATTCGACACTCCTAACTCTGAGTTGCTCCAAATTTTGGAGCAACAAAATATAAATTTAATGGCGTTGCTGCGATCAATGCAGCGCAGCGCCTCGTGAGCCAAAGACGGTGTTTTTACCTTAATACAATCCCGAAACTGCTGGCGCCGATCCATGTGCTTGGAGTATTACGGCCTACATGATTTTTATTGATTGCATGACTTGGGTTGAATTCAAGCAACTATTTACACAAAGATTTGTCGGCGTAGAAACAGCTGCAGCAACACTTCTCAAACTGCTAGAAGGACGCCCAGGGATTGGAGAGTGCATGTCGTCGTATGCAAGCCGACTCGTCGCTTCGCTAATGACGAAAATGAGAAATATGGACCGCGAGGAATTGTTGGTGTCAGTTGTACTTGCGCATACTGCACAACTGGACAGCAAACTGAAAAAGCTTGTGTGCACCACAAACATCAAGTCGCGTAGCGAATTGCAGCAACAGTTGCAGGTATACGAAATCGGGCAACGTCAGGAGACTTCGAAGGCAGACACAACTTTGGGGCCAGAAAGGAAGAAGCAGAAATTTTCAAACATCATTTGCCATTATTGTGGAAAGTCAGGGCACAAAATCGCAGACTGCCGCCAGAAGAAAAATCGGGAATCACAATCATCGGGAAGCGGGCATGCTGGAGGCGTTGGTTGGTATGAAGCCAAAAAGAGCAAAAGTCGAACGTAATATGCTATAAGTGTGGACAGGCTGGACACATTTCTACTCGGTGCCCTTTGATTGGACAAAGAACTGAAAAGAGAGTTAACATATGTTCGGTAATGGAACCAAAAGGTGTGCTCGTTCCGTTGATTTTTGCTTTGATTCCGGAGCCGAGTGTTCACTCATTAAGGAAAGCGCTGCTGGAAAAAGACTTCATAATGTAGTAATGCTTAAGGGTATTGGAAACGATTCTGTATGTAGCTCTACGCAAATTTTTGACCAATGTTTCCATTAATGATGAGGTGTGCTCGTTCCGTTGATTTTTGCTTTGATTCCGGAGCCGAGTGTTCACTCATTAAGGAAAGCGCTGCTGGAAAAAGACTTCATAATGTAGTAATGCTTAAGGGTATTGGAAACGATTCTGTATGTAGCTCTACGCAAATTTTGACCAATGTTTCCATTAATGATGAGGTGTGCTCGTTCCGTTGATTTTTGCTTTGATTCCGGAGCCGAGTGTTCACTCATTAAGGAAAGCGCTGCTGGAAAAAGACTTCATAATGTAGTAATGCTTAAGGGTATTGGAAACGATTCTGTATGTAGCTCTACGCAAATTTTGACTAATGTTACCATTAATAACTTTATCCTGGAAATGTTATTTCATGTCATTATGGACAAATACTTGAAACACGATATCACAGGGAGATTTTGAGTCAAGGTTTCGGAGTGACGATTGAGTCAGACAGATTTTGCATTTATAAAGTAAAACTGATTAATGTTGTAACTGAACCCAGAACATATGAAGATTGTATAAACGAAAATGTAGAGTTGAATGAAGCTGACAAGAGCCGTTTAATAAACGTCTTGAAACCATACATGGAACACTTTATCTCATGTGTTCCAAAATTAACACAGGTCAGTTAGAAATTCGTTTAATAGATCCAAATAAAACGGTACAAAGGCGACCATATAGGCTTAGTGTAGATGAGAAGCAAACTGTTCGTGCAAAGATTGACGAATTGTTGGCGGCAAATATTATAAGACCGAGCTGTTCCCCATTTGCGAGTCCAATTTTGTTGGTAAGAAAGAAAAACGGAACTGATCGCTTATGCGTCGACTATAGAGAGCTAAATGCTAATACAGTGTTGGATAATACTCGCTAGCTCTTCAAGTGAACAGACGTGTTTTTCTTTTGCTCTCCGAACTTCATTAGATATCTGTTGATTAACCGGTGTTCCACGTAACAAAAGTGTACTAATACTTCCTACAGTGTTTTCTCCAATTATTTTGCTATATAAATCTGTTCACTCGCGAGTGCTTTCTATTAAATTAGTCAAACATTTTTGTTTGGTAATTTGGTAATTGGTTTGCTATTGGCTTCTTTGTTTACATCAACTCTTCTTAGTTTTGTTGTTGTATTCCTTGGTAGCTAAGTCTATTTTTAGATTCTGCCGCGAGCGTGCTTACTCTTTTCAGTTTGCTCTCTCTCTCCTACTTTCGTTTGCATTTGTTGTTGCAGTTACTGTAACGACAGATAGTGCTCTCGCCTACTTAGCATTTGCTCTCTTTTCTTACGTAGTTTGCTCTTAGTTTTTTTTTGAACGTTTTATTTGGCTACTCTTTTACAGTGGTGTCTTAATATAATGGACGGAAAACTTGTCTGTGCTATTAAAACCTGTCGAAGCGAGATTACGTGCGCTCAACCTAGCATTTTATGTTGGCTGTGTGATAATGTTGTACATGCCAAATGTGCCAATGTCAATGCTGATGCTTTAGCTAAGCGCATTGGGCTGCACAATTGCTGTGAGGAGTGTCGTGAGGTGCAAAATGAAATGAGATCTTTCATGCGGCAGACACGGAAAGGCTTTAGGGAATTGTTTAGTGGTTTTCGTACGCTATCTCAACAGTTCTCTAAGCTGGACTCGGAATTTAATGGCCTTCAGCTGTTGAGTGAGTCCCCGAAGCGCAAAAAAATTTACGCGCAAAGTAGAAACCCTGTCTGCTGCTAATCTGCCTTCGACCGCCTCCGCTCAGCATAGTACTCCGTTGACACAGCTGTTGAAACCGATCACCACATCTGTGGTAACGAGATCGGCGGCTCAGAAGAATTCGGTTCCCGAATCGGTCAACAACGAGTCTCTGCAGCCAATGACGCCAAACGTGCCCTCTACGTCATATCCTGTCATAGTCTCGATACCTGTGTCTGCTTTACCCAGGGCTATAACCTCTGATTCTTTATCAGTGGTGCCCAAGCCTATTCTAGGGATTCCCCCGAGGAAGCAAATCTTTGTTTCCTGGCTTGCCCCTGATCTCACATCTGATGATGTCATGGCTTATATTCAAGCTAAAATACAAGCCACTGAGATAAAGGTTGAAAAATGTAAGTTCTCTTATGAACGGGACATATCATCCTTTAAACTTTGTGTACCCAATGAATGCTTTAACCTCATATACACGGCAGATTTTTGGCCAGCTCATATTATGGTTAAAGAATTCGAGGCAAAGAAGAAAAAGAATCGGCAGGCGATTAGACTTACTTTGCCAAACCAGACCACTGCGCCTAATAACACGACGACAAAAAACTAAGTTCGTGTCCTATAAATAAACTTTACTCTTTAATTCTTTCCTATCAAAATGTTAGAGGCTCTGTAGTAAAATATCTAGTCTTTATCATAATAGTCTTGCTTTTTCTTCCCAAATTATTGCTTTTACCGAAACCTGGTTAAAACCAGAGATTCTAAGCTCTGAAGTCTTTCCAGATAGGTATACAACATACAGGCTTGATCGACCTGACCGACGAGATGGTGGAGTACTGATTGCAGTAGACTCCAACATTGGACCTTTTACAACCGGAGTTTCAATTTGACATTGAAATAATTTGTGTAAAACTACACTTTCCCGGTTTTTTCATGTATATAACCTGCTCCTATATTCCGCCGTCATCGGAATTATCAGTCTACTTGCAATATTTGTCTGCAATTAAGACTATTCTTAACCTGTTATCAGACAGAGATCACTTCATAGTCCTGGGCGACTTTAATATCCCAGAATGTGATTGGACATCTAGTGCTGAAGGAAACTTCCTTTTGCCTTCCCGGCAACATGACCTATTTGACGGTTTGTTTGACATGTCTTTGTCGCAGGTCAATCATGTCAAAAACTCTCTGAATAGATTGCTTGATTTATGTTTCACCTCTGATCCTTCCAAGGTGATTGTAGACAGGGTACAACCCCTTTCCCTTCCGGAATATCCTTATCATCCCACTTTCGAAGTGAATTTCGACTTGGGTATTAGTATTGTGGAGGGGAGATAGTATGCAAGGCAAAGTGTCTGATTGAATCCAACTTGGTGGATGCCAGCACGATCCTTGTCCCTACGTTCTCCTAGTCGGCGCACTACCTCCAAGTGGTTCTCCCTGGATTGTCATTTAACATTCGTTGAGTGGCAAACTAAAGGGCGCGGCGGGATTCCTAACCCTTCAAATTGGATTTTGGCGTAGGACTTGAAATCCACCCATAGAAAACTATTATTCAATGAAAAATGGAAGAGGAGCCTCGGAGCGGAATCGAACTAACGTTGACGACTATGGCAAACGAAAACCGGACAATGATTTGAGAGTATGCACTTGGAATGTACGAACATTGTATAGACCGGGTGCTGCTCAGCAACTAGCAGATACCCTCAACAAATGTAGGGCTGACATAACTGCTATCCAGGAAATGCGATGGAAAGGACAGTGCTGCATCAAGAAGAAAGAATGTGACATTTACTACAGCTGTCACTCAGAACGGCATGAATTTGGCGTTGGTTTTGTTGTTGGTGCCAAGTTACGGCAACGAGTCTCCCACTTCTTACCAATAAGTGAGAGAATTGCGACAATCAGAATAGCTACCAAATTCTTTAACATCAGCCTGATTTGTGCGCACGCCCCCACTGAAGAAAAAGACGATTCTACGAAGGAAGCTTTTAATGCGGAGCTCGACCGGGCATACGGCCGCTGTCCATCTCATGACATTAAAATTCTTCTCGGAGATCTTAATGCCAAGGTGGGGAGAGAAGGAATCTTTGGTGCCACCGTCCGACAATACAGCCTACATGAGTCCACCTCGAGCAATGGTCTCAGACTAATAAGCTTTGCCGTGGCGCACAACATGGTAGTCCAAAGTACTGGATTTCGCCATCTCAATATCCATAAAGCATCCTGGCTGTCTTCTGATCGTCTGACGCGGAATCAGATCGATCATGTTGTGATCGATGCAAGGCATGCATCCAGCATACTCGACGTACGATCCTGTCGGGGTCCGTACATCGACTCTGACCACTACCTTGTCGCAGCGAGGGTTCGCACACGGCTGTGTGTGTCGAAAATTGCGCGTCGTGGCATGCTAAGAAAGCTGAACATCGAAGGGCTGCAGTCACAACATAAAAAAGACGCATTCGCCTCCCCGGCTCTCTGGTTTACTAAACCAACCAGTTCCTAATGCAGACAACACCAGCGATATGTGGGCGCGCATATCTAACTCCTTACGAGCCTCTGCGGAAGAGGTTGTTGGATTCCAGCGCCCTCCCGTGAGGAATTCATGGTATGACCAGGGGTGCCGTGAAGCAACAGCTGCAAAAGACGCCGCTTATAGAAGAACATTGCAGGCTGGTGCTACACGAACTGTTGTAGACGCATACAGGAGGAGGAGAAGGGGAGGAGAAACGCCTTTTCAGACGCAAAAAACAAGAATTGGAAAGGCAAGAATGTGAAAAAATGGAGAACAGCAGGTGCAAAAATGACGCCCGCAACTTCTACCAGAGGGTCAAGCGTCTGACTCAAGGCTTAAAATCTGGAGGAGTAGCATGCAAAGATGATGGCGGTAATCTTGTCACAGATGCAGAGATCGTGCTGAAGTTGTGGAAGGATCACTTTTCCAGTATGCTGGCAGAGAATCCGGCGGATGGTACTGGAGAAGAACTACTACCAATCCATGACGATGGGATCAACGTCCCACATCCTAGCTATAGCGAGGTCGAAACCGCGATCCAGCGGCTTAAAAACAATAAGGCGCCAGGTGCAGACGGCCTATCAGCCGAATTGTTTAAGACTGGTGGCAATGAGTTGATAAGGAGCATGCATGAACTCATTTGCAAGATATGGCTCACGGAGTGCATGCCCGATGGCTGGAACCTCAGCCTGATCTGTCCCATCCTGAAGAAGGGTGATGCCACTGTACGCACCAACTATCGTGGCATCAGTCTTCTTCCCGTCGCATACAAGGTGTTCACGAGCGTACTGTGTGAAAGGCTAAAACCCCATGCCGAGGCAACTATTGGACCCTATCAGTGCGGGTTTAGGCCTGGTAGGTCCACGATTGACCAAATTTTTACACTGCGCCAAATGCTGGAGAAGACATACGAAAACCAAATCGACACATAGCACCTTTTTGTCGACTACAAGGCTGCTTTCGATAGTCCAAGGCGAGATTACCTGTATGCTGCTATGTCTGAGCTTGGTATTCCTGTAAAGCTAACGCGACTTTGCAGAATGACATTGAGCAATACCACCAGCTCTGTCAAGGTAGGAAATGACCAATCCGAAACCTTCATTACCAAGCGTGGTCTCAGACAGGGTGACTCGCTCTCTTGTATGCTCTTTAATCTATTGATGGAGAGTATTATAAGAAAGGCTGGAGTACACCGGACGGGAACTATATTAACAAACAGATGTTCCCAACTCCTTGGCTATGCTGATGATATTGACATCATTGGGCGTACCAAGCGTGATGTAACGGCGGCTTTCGATGCTATCGAAAGGGAATCCGGCAAAGTTGGTTTAGCAGTAAACACGGGCAAGACAAAGTTTATGGCGTGCACCGGAAGAGAATCGCGGCGACTTGATTCGGAGAAACTCGCTAGCGACTATGGTTTTGAGCCCGTCAAGGAATTTATCTACCTTAGATCTGCAGTAACCAACAGCAATAATGTCAGCCTGGAGATAAAGCGAAGGATAACACTTGCTAACAGGTGCTACTTTGGGCTCAGTAGGAAGTTAAAAAGTAGAGCTCTCTCTCGACAGACGAAGAAAACACTCTACAAGACGCTCATCCTTTCAGTGCTTCTTTATGGTGCGAAACAGTAACCTGGAACAGTAACCTGGAGAGTAACGCAATCAGATGTAGCTGCTCTTGGAGTTTTCGAGAGAAAAATTCTTCATAAAATCTATGGACCTGTTTGCGTTAGCGGTATCTACCGCATCAAATGGAATGACGAGCTGTGCGAGATGTACAATGATGTCGACGTGGTCAGTCGAATGAATATTCAGCGACTGCGTTGGCTAGGTCACATCGCTCGTATGGAAAAAGACAATCCGGCTCGTAAGGTGTTTGATGCAGTGGTAGGCGGACAGCGAAGGAGAGGACGACCGCGGATACGTTGGCAAGACCAAGTTACTGAATGCCTGGCAAAACTTGGGGTTGCCGACTGGCGAACACGCGCAATAAACAGGGAAGCGTGGAGGAGCCTCATCCATTAGGCAGAGACCCGATAGGGTTGTGAAGCCACATAATAATATTAGTATTGTGGATAAAAATCAAAGGCCGTGTAATCGCGTGCGCTGCTTTAAGAAAGCAGACTTTGAAAATTTAAATTCTTTAATTTCACATTGTGATTGGTCTGATTTTTATGCATCAACTAATATGTCAGTTGCAACTAATATATTTTATAACACCCTAAACTCTGTTTTTGATATCTGTGTTCCGTTATCCTATCCGATATGCTCAAGCAAACCCCCTTGGTTTACAAAAGAGCTGTCTCGCTTAAAAAAACTTAAAGAGTAGCTTATTTAAGAAATATAAACAAAAAAACTCACCGCTTGTCTTTTCCCGCTACCTAACTGCTCGGGTAAATTTTACCGTGCTTAAGGCGAAATGTTTTAAAAACTATTTGACCAGATGTAGGTTTCAGTTTTTTCAGAATCCTAAAAAGTTCTATAGTTTTGTTAACATTAAGCGTAGTTCAGCGGTCTTTCCTTCTAAACTTTTGTTTGATAACGCTGAGGCGGACACAGATCAGGCCATGGCCGATATGTTTGCTAAGTTTTTTTCAAACAACTCATGCTTCTTCTACGCCGAGCATTCATTCTTATCCATTTATTTTTTATTTTATTTATTTATTTAACGTCAACTAAGCCAGTCGACTTGAAAAATTATTATATTTAAATTAAAATTAATTAAAATTAAGATTTAATATATAAAAAATTTTAAAATTAATTAAGATTATAAATTTTTTAAATTTAGGCTGGGGAATATAAAACAAGAATTAACGATCCAACATTTGCTGCAAAGGATTGGGGAAAACCCAGTAAAACCCAATCAGATCGGTGGATTAATGTTAGTTATTAGGACGAGAAGTTAATTCATTAAGGATAGACAATTTAACAGAGTGGAGGGAGGACTCTGAGCTGAAAACTCTAAACAGTCTATTATAGTCAGCACAGAGAACTCGGAAAGGGTCATGCAAGCTATAATTATTAGGACAAAAGGCTAAAGAAAGTGGCCTAAAATTACGAGTAACTCTAGAAGGAATACAGAAATTGATTAGGTTAAGTAGAGTGGGGAATCTATATCGTACCTTATTAGTTTTATGATGAACATAACACCTAACATAATACGACGGTTAGTTAAAGAAGGTAGGTTAATTAGAAGGAGTCTACTAGAATGAACCAGTAAGAAAAGCAACAGTCGCACAACACGCGACAGTGGGATACCCTTCGACCTAGTATGTTCCCGTGTAGTTTAATTTCTTAAATTCATACACATATGCATATGCACATGTTTTGAAATTAATCCCGACAGATGGCGCTCGTGCTACGCGCTCGCCCGCCTCCCTTGTTTGCTGACAGAAGCACTTGGTTTTATGCTCATACTTTCTTGAATAAATCGGATCGGACTGAAATTTGGAGATCTACTACGTAGATATTTCATTAAGCTTAGTATATGTTAAGTCAGAAAGTTCTATCTTTTAAACAGCGCTTACAAATTGAGTTCAAAAATTACAACAACATTTTGGCCTTGGTAACAATAGGACACAGCAAACCAAGAGGGTCAAATAAGCGAGAAGCTGCAGACAATATGTTGCGTTTCGTTGGCTTAGCCAAAGCAAAACTGTCCACATCGAGATGATATTTAAATATATCCTCTTGAGGTGCCCAGCGCATCCCAAGAGTTTTTACGGAACTCTGGTCATCAATTTTTAGAGTCACTTCTTCGCTACCTTTTGTTTTGAATGACAGATCATTACAGTTGGTTGCCCACTTGGCAAGTGGAAAACATCCTGATTCCAATATATTTTTAACTTCGTTGCAAATAGTGTTAAGTTTTTGTATACTATCTGCTCCTGCCAACATATCATCAACATAAAAGCACTTCTTAATCACATCTGATCCAATAGGATGTGATTGTGCGTGCATGTTGGCTAGCTCAAACAAGCAGCGTATCGCCAGAAAAGGTGCAGAAGCTGTACCGTATGTGACTGTATTAAGTCGGTATGCCTGAATATTTTGTGAAGTATTTTCTCTCCACAGAATAAGTTGCAAATTTCTGTCTTTTTTCAGAGACATTTATCTGCCTATACATTTTTGAAATGTCAGCAGTTACGGCATACTTATTCAACCGAAAATTAATCAGGATTGAATATAGCTCGCTCTGAATTGTCGGCCCCACCATCAGTGTTTCGTTGAGTGAAACAGCTGTTGACGTCTTAATAGAAGCGTCGAAAACTACACGAAGCTTGGTGGAGGAACTTTCAGGCCTAAGAACGCATTGATGAGGAATATAATAATGCTGTTCTAGAGGAGTTGACTTCAAAATGGACATGTGTCCCAATTCTAAATACTCTTTCATGAAGTCATGGTACATAGTTTTAAGAACTGCATCCTTTGATATTTTACGCTCAAGTTGCAAAAAACGCCTTTCAGCAATTTGAAAGGACAGGCCAAGAACCTTTGGATCGGTCTTGAAAGGGAGATCCACTTCGAAACGACTAGAAGATAACTGCTTTACAGTTTTCTCGAAAAACAGTTCACAAGCCTGTTGTTCAGCTGTTTGGCGAACAGCCTTCGATTCGAATGGAGATTGATCCAATTTCCAGAAACGGTTAACTAACGAATCGAGAAAACAATTAGTTTGGGCCATTAAACACCCACTGAACTGATGCCTAG
Organism: Zaprionus nigranus; assembly: GCA_018903425.1. Lineage (NCBI taxonomy): Eukaryota > Metazoa > Arthropoda > Insecta > Diptera > Drosophilidae > Zaprionus > Zaprionus nigranus. Next base: position 106,054 of record JAEIGD010000156.1, read on the forward strand.
GCACTTGTCCAGTACATTTGACTGCTACTATCCACCCTAGCAGCGTTTTTTGCATTATAGGAAGTTCAGAACCTAATTTTATTTGCCCAACGCACAATAATTCGTAGAACAATTCTGCTCCCAAAAGAATGTCCACCTTAGCTGGTCTATTGAATTCTGAGTCTGCCAGTTTTATATTTTTGGGTATTTTCCAATTTGAAATACCCATGGAATGTCCAGGCTGTGTTGTCGAAATGGATTTCAATACCCAACATTCAGCCGAAAAATTGTGAGAGTTTATGCGCGACTGAACCGAGGCACATATCTTATTTTTGCTATCTATTGTTGCACCGCCAACCATCGAGATAGCTAAAGATGTTGGCTCCCGCTTGAGCCGTAACATCTGGGCCATGCTCTCAGACATCTAATTGATTTGGGAGCCACTATCAAGTAAGGCCCGTGCAGGATGCAACTGACCAAATCTGTCTTTAACATTAACGACAGCTGTGGCGAGAACAATTTGTTCATTGTTTGATACATACCCTGAATACGAATCTGACATAGTCGCTTGAAGACTGGATACCTCACCTTGAGCAGGAGTAGTATACCTGTGAAGCAACGCATGGTGAGGCTTCGAACAAATTCGACATTTTGATGCCTTACATTTTGACACCATGTGGGGCCCGTGTAGAAATTCCCCTTTCAAATTTAAATTTGAATTTGAATTTGAATTTTCTTTGACGGTTGATCGAATTTAAATTTGAATTTGAAATTTTGGCGGTTAGTCGAACTCGATACTTTAATCGAGGTGGCATCTCTGTACCATTCGATCGATCAGTGTTGATAAATGGCGTACCGATATATCGGGTTCGCCAGGGTTGCTTTGGGGATCGAGACCACCTGTCAAAATAGAGACAGCTGTTAGCCACACTTCCGCCAAAAATTTTCATCAGCAAGCGTGCAAAACAGAAATTTATACGAGTGTGAGAAAAATAAAAAATATTTGATTGAGCTGCATTTGGAACAGGCAATACAACCCGGACATTTCATCTTGTCTTTCCGAACCATTTCAAGAGTGAGTAGTGCCTCATATCATATGAGCGTTTTTTCATCACCCTTTTTGGCCCTACAGTAACCCTCGTGTGGCCATCGGAGCGCTAGCGCTCGCACCATCGTCTTCTCGTCAGGCCCTGTTGTTTGCTGAGTTGCTGTTGTTGCTGCGTTGCTGTGGGTGCTGCTGGTGCTGCGCACGAGTGGTGCCGCCCGCCACTTTGACTGCGAGGCTACACCAATTGATGCACAGTGGTGCGCTGCTCGCCATTTTGCCATTGCAAAATTGGCTGCCACCCTGTTGCCATTTAGCTGTCGTTGGATAGAGGCGGCTCGTCAACCTAATTGTGTGGCCATTCCGAACTGGTGCACAGTGGTGTTGCTGCCAAGTTGCTGTAAGTTGGCATTATTGGAATCAGTGTTGCTGCGTGGTATTTCTACCAGCCGTTTGGTGCCAGGATTTGGGTGAGTACCAAATAAACAACATTTGGTAACATGAGATTTCTAATGCCGGTTGAATTCTATATTTAGACTATTTTTGCTCGAGGCTTCAAAGCCGGCTATTCGACTTCGCCGCACACCCGCACGATTTGCTGGACAATTGCACGCGCAGGATCTAAATACACTCAAACACACACACCATCCATGTATACACACGAAAACAAACACATTTTGTAAACACAACTTCATACACGCTCACACACAATTCCACACATACTCACACACACCTCGTGTTATTACACACACTCATACATCCACACACATTTTCATTTATTTTATCATTTTTATTTTATTATTTTAAATTCATTTCAATTATTCTTTCAATTTCGATTTCCTTTTATATAATTTCCTTTCTGTTTATTTTCTTTTATTAGTTTGTAAATCCTTTTGATTTTTATTCTTATTTTTGATTTCTTTTATCATTTTATTTTCGATTTCTTTTGTCTTTTGATTATTTTCTTTACTAATTTTTATGATTTCATTCATATTAACGTAAAATTTAACGTAAAAATAAAAACAAGTATATGATAAAGAATAAATAAGAACAGCATATTAATTAAAAGAAGGAAGAGTATTGTGATTGGCCTTTGTATATAGTGTTGCGATTGCTATTATTATTTTTCCTACAAACAGCTGTGTCGTATGGGCCCTTACGGATCACGGGTGAGTCGCATGCACATATCTACAAATGTTGCCAATCATTATTTTTCTTGCGTATCCTAATTAAAATATACACTACCTTAGAAGCTAGTCGAAAATATAATTGAGGGAAATATAAATAATCAAAGGATATTAGGCTATTGTAATATTGACATTGTGCAGCATGAAGCTGCTTAAATTTGAAATTAAATTTGTATACACTTAACATTGAATATAATTAACATGGAATAACTTTTTATTTTTGAGGCACTAAGGGGGTAGCAACACGGCAGCATAATGGGTGGTTTTGGGAATTTATTTCCCAGACTGCATGGTTGGGTGGGTGAAGAAGGAGAGCGGCCCATCTGGCTCTCCGATTGATCGGATTAGAGATGGTCCACCCGTTCGTTTTGGGCAGTCCTTTTTTGTCCTTGTCTTTCTTTTTGTGCAGCATCTAACCTGTCGATTTTTTCTGATAACATCGATAGCCGAACCCGCACACAAGAACCCAGCCCATTTTCCCTGAGCCTAGCCGGCTTAATTAGACAGGGTGTGCGGAGGTGGAGGCTAACGGACTTCGGTCGTTACAGAAAATGGCGCCCAACGTGGGGCCCGAAAGGCTCCTTATGGCTATACCCTACCTTTTCCTTATACCCTTCCCGTCCCCTCCACTTTTTCCTTTAGGTCCCAAAATTCATCCACATGTTAGTTTTTTTTAGTTTCAGCTGATAGTTATATGCAATCTGGAGTTGCTGGCCTTTCTGGTGTATATCGGAGCCAGACCGATTGCATATGGCTATCCGAGTTCGATATTCTTCGTCATGGAGAATAATCGGTGGGGTTGGATGGCAGATTCTGGGATGTGGAGTTATCAGATCGGGTAAAACCGGTTCGATACCCCATCCTAGCTCCATCCAACAAACATCTCGACTCGTGAGAGCTGAGATAGGTCGTGCTGGATATGTCGACACGATCCTCAGCTTCCGATTAGAGCTACACGCAGTTTGCTTCCTAAAGTAGTTTCAATAGTTCGACCATCTCTAGCAAATGATCACATCACTATGTGCTGTCGTGTTGCTTAACCTTAGGTAAGCCCTCTTATACCTTCATGAATATTGTGTATACTTTTAGCGATTATTAACTATCGTATGTATCGTGTCCATGTTGCACGATTGTGTGTGAATTGAAGTGTATATTTTCTTTTATTACTTTTATTGAACGATCGCACACTCACTTATTGTGATATCGTTGTGCAGTGTGCTACAGCAATCATCGCGTACATTTTTTCTTAGTCGTGCTTCTTACTCACGACTATCGTGACCCTTCTATCTAGAACCGTTCTGAGATTGTGCTTATTTCTCCACGCTAGCGATTTGTTTAGTTTTCTCTATGTCGGTTAGACGTAGTTCTGATAGGTCGGATCTGTTGAACCTTGCGATGGGGTGCACCATCTGCAACGACACCAGTCAGGACCCGGAGCTGATTGAGACTCCTTGCAGACATCAATTTCACAAATCGTGTCTGTCTGTTTGGCTCGACAGTAACGAGACTTGTCCGATGTGCCGACAAATGTGTCCCAGAGCCATAATAAATGCTCCAGTAGAGCAAAGGCCGTCGTTAAACCCTCCAGAATGGGCAAGGATCTTCGCGCGTTTCAGTTCCTTCGGGAGCAGTTCCCAAAAGTCGGATGGCTACGCGTTCGCAAGGGCGTGGCACTGCTGGTGCTGGCGCCTTGCCGGCTCGTAATCCTCGTCGTGAGCCTAGCGCTCCTTCGATTGCTGCGATATCCGAGGAGCGTATCAATCAGATGATCTCGAGCTCTATGGACAGATATCGTGACGACATATCGGCTTTGATTTCGGAGCAGATCACATCGGCTTTTCAAAACTTGAATCTAGCCCAATCCGCTCGAGCTGCTCGCGATGACCAGCATTTCGAGGTTGATAATGCTGCGGCACCATCTTTACCTCGCGCTAGTAGTGCCACTAGGCGAGAAGAAATCTTTGGCGGAGGGGCATCTGGAATTCGTCCTAGTCCTAACTTTGCAGTGGTGGATAGACCGGATAGGGTGTCGAACACGATCTCCAACTGGCGAATTAAATTTACCGGATCGCCTAACGATATTCCGCTCGAGGATTTTATCTTCCGCGTCAATTGCATGACGACCCAGAGCCTCAATGGCAATTTTACGTTGCTTTCCCAGTTTGCTCATCTGTTGTTTTCAGGTCCCGCACTCCACTTCTACTGGAGAGTGCATCGTGCCGTGAGAGAACTGGACTGGTACGAGCTTTGTAGTCGGTTGCAAGAGCGATACCAGGACCAGAGGACTGATCGTGACATCAAGGATGCCATGCGTCGTCGTAAGCAGGGAAGCAGCGAAAGCTTCGACGACTTTTTAGACGCTATGCTCACCATCGCCGATTCGTTGCGAGAGCCTATGTCGGATAGTGAGATAGCAGTAGAGGTTCGGAATAATTTGCGTTCGGAGTTGCAGCATGAGTTGTTGCATGTCGACACTTCTGACCTAGCTAGCTTGCGTAGGGAGTGTCATCGGCACGAGGAGTTCTTCAGGAGTATTCGTCCTCAGTTTCGTTCTGCTTTTAGGCGGAACTTCGTAAGCACTCTTCAAGCAGAAGAGCACTCCGAGTCCGAGGCAGAAGAAGCACCCGAAGCAGAGATTTGTGCTGTTCGTTCATTCGACAATTCCAAATGTTGGAATTGCGAGGAGCAGGGACATCGCTACCACGACTGCCTTCAGCCTAGGCGTGTCTTCTGCTACGGTTGTGGAGCCGCAGAAGTGTATAGGCCGAATTGCGATCGATGCAAAGCAAAGGCGGAAAACTCGACGCCGGATGCTCGTCGACCTCCGAGAGGCGACATCCGACGTTAATCTCGGTACCATCAATGTCTCCTAAATCTCCCAGCCTTACAAACTTACCTGATTTGACAATACCACAGCATTTCAAACCGTATCATGTCCGTCTGCGCGAATATTTAAAGCGTAGGGCGGAAATATTTAATGTCGATGCTACCGTGTCTAGTAGATCCAGATCTGCGACTCGTATGCGTGAATTTTGGCGACGCATACGAGGCCAGCAGCGGTATACCATCTCATCGATAGTCCACAGAAGCGGTGACATACGTCCTTTCACCCAAGTCAACGTTTTCAGCGAAGATTACATGGCTCTTCTTGATAGCGGAGCTAACAAGAGCGTCATGGGTGGAAGATTAGCGCAGAAAGTAGTTGATGAAGGCCTTGTGTCTGGAAAGACGAAGAGTGTTGTTCATACTGCTGATGGACAGACGCAGTCGATAGCAGGTTTGATTTCTGTTTCCCTGACTTACAATTCGCTAAGCACAGACTTTGAGTTTTTGGTGGTTCCAGCTATTAAGCAAGATCTCATTTGCGGGATGGACTTTTGGAAACGATTTAACATCTCCATCGTTCCAGCGACGTCCATCAATGAGGTCCTTTGCAAGGCTGAACCCGATTCATCTCAGTTAGATTTGACCAGCCTCCAGAAGACGCAATTAGAAGCCGTAATTAATGTCTTTCCTTCCTTCGAGAAGAATGGCTTAGGGCTGACGACACTCATTCAGCATAACATCGATACTGCCGACGCGAAGCCGATAAAACAGAGGTTTTATCCGTTGTCTCCAGCCAAGGAGAATCTTCTGTGCGTTGAGATCGATAGGATGCTGGCCATGGATGTGATTGAAGAAGCTCCTAGTTCGCCATGGTCCTCTCCGGTGACCTTGCACATAAAACCTGGCAAGGTGAGATTTTGTTTGGACGCACGAAAGCTGAATGCGGTGACTGTGAAGGATGCATATCCCATGCCAATCATGGATGGGCTCCTTAGCAGGCTTCCTCCAGTTCATTGCATCTCCAAGGTGGATCTTAAGGATGCGTTTTGGCAGATCTGTTTGGATGATGTCTCTCGTGCGAAGACAGCTTTCACGGTACCCAATCGTCCATTGTACCAGTTTAAGCGGATGCCATTCGGGTTGACCAACGCTCCGCAGACGATGAGTCGATTGATGGATATGGTGATTCCTTACCAACTGAAATCGCATGTCCTTGTTTATTTGGATGATCTCCTGGTACTGTCCTCCAGTTTCGAGGAGCATCTCATCCACTTGACTGAGGTTGCGACTCAGCTGCGTAAGGCTGGACTGACCATCAATGTCCAGAAGAGTCAGTTCTGCATTCGTAAGGTTGATTATCTTGGGTTCATGGTAGGCGAAGGAACGCTTCATGTTAATCCCGACAAGGTTCGCGCTGTGGAAGAGTTTCCTGTCCCGAAGTCCCAAAAACAGCTTCGGAGGTTCCTGGGAATGACCGGTTGGTATCGGAGGTTTATTCCTAATTATTCGACCATCATCTTCTCACTTACTGAGCTCCTTAAAGGCAAGGCATTCCTTTGGAATGACCAGGCGCAAGAAGCCTTTAATAAGGTAAAGAGCGAGTTGTGCTCAGCTTCGTTCCTAGTTCATCCGAACTACACGAAGCCATTTGTGCTACAGTGCGATGCTTCCTTGCATGGAGTGGGTGCAGTTTTGGCACAATGCGATGAGTCTGGGGATGAGCGTCCCATAGCATATATGTCCAAGAAGCTGAACAAGGCTCAACGCAACTACACTGTGACGGAGCTCGAGTGTCTGGCAGTAGTCCTTGCGGTTAAGAAGTTCAGGATGTATATCGAGGGTCATCCATTCAAGGTGGTGACAGATCACGCCAGTTTGCGCTGGCTGATGAACCAGCCAGACCTGAGTGGTAGGCTTGCTCGTTGGGCTATCAAGCTACAGGGTTTCTCCTTCACTATTGAGCATCGTAAGGGAAGCGAGAATGTTGTGGCAGATGCATTGTCTCGTTCGTTCGAGGATGCTGAAGTTTGTGCCTTAGTTTGCGAAGTCCTGCCCGAAATTGATCTCGAGTCGGAAGCGTTCCGCTCTGAGAGCTACCTTGCGTTGAAGGAAGAGGTCCTGTCAGCCAAACTCCGGATTTTCAAGTGGTGGATGATTATATATATCACCGCACGGAGTTTGTGGGGGGATGGCGTTAGCCCCGATGACGTTTGGAAGTTGGTGGTTCCCGAATCCTTGCGTGAAGGCGTCATCAAATCCGCTCATGACCAGCCATCTTCTGCTCATTGTGGCATGGCGAAGTGCTTGGAGCAGATCCGCCAAAAGTTTTTCTGGCCAGGCATGGTGATGAACGTCAGAGACTATGTTCGGAACTGCGAGGTTTGTCGTACGACGAAGTACCCGAACAGTTCTTTGAGGCCACTGATGGGAGCCCGCGTCGTAACTGAGCGGCCCTTCCAACGTTTGTACGTGGATTTTATCGGTCCGTTTCCGAGATCCAAGAAGGGAAACATCGGAATCCTTATCGTCCTAGACCACTTCTCCAAGTTCACCTTCTTGAAGGCAGTGAAGAAGTTCACCGCCAAGGTAGTGATCGACATCCTGAAGGACGAGGTATTTAATTGCTTCGGAGTGCCGGAAGTTGTCGTGAGCGACAATGGCACTCAGTTTAAAAGCCATGAGTTCACGACCTTCCTGGCGAATTTCGGAGTCCGCCACATTTGCACGGGTGCATATGCTCCTCAGTCGAACGCAGCTGAGAGAGTCAACCGCTCGATCAATGCGGCGCTGAGAGCGTATGTGCAGGGTGACCAGCGAGAGTGGGATGTAGTCCTCAGTAGCATCAACTGTTCGCTACGAAAGACCTTGCATCAGTCCATCGGCATGTCGCCATACGTGGTTGTCTTCGGACAACATATGATGTCGCATGGGGCTGATTATCAATTGTTGAGGAAGCTCAATTTGCTAGGTGAGCCTAATGCTGACGTTCCCAGATCGGATGGGCTGCAGTTGATTCGCTCGAAGATCGATTCTAATCTTCTGAAGGCGTATGAGCAGAATCAACGCAGCTACAACCTGCGGGCAAAACCACGATCCTTCGAGGTGGGTCAGGTAGTCGTTAAACGCAATTTCGCATTGAGCAATGCTGCAGCCAATTTTAATGCAAAGCTGGCTCCGGTGGGAACCCAAGTTTGCATTAAAAAGAGGCTAGGTAACACCCTGTATCTAGTGGAGGATCTAGCGGGGAAGGTGCTGGGTAATTTCCATGCCAAAGACCTATGGCCATAAACTCCAAGCTCATTTCATATCGGTCGGAATTCCTACACGATCCTTGTTATTTTTTTCAAATTCAATTTCAGACCAGTGGCGTAAAATTGAATCTGGGGGGTGGGGCCCGTGTAGAAATTCCCCTTTCAAATTTAAATTTGAATTTGAATTTGAATTTTCTTTGACGGTTGATCGAATTTAAATTTGAATTTGAAATTTTGGCGGTTAGTCGAACTCGATACTTTAATCGAGGTGGCATCTCTGTACCATTCGATCGATCAGTGTTGATAAATGGCGTACCGATATATCGGGTTCGCCAGGGTTCCTTTGGGGATCGAGACCACCTGTCAAAATAGAGACAGCTGTTAGCCACACTTCCGCCAAAAATTTTCATCAGCAAGCGTGCAAAAACGAAATTTATACGAGTGTGAGAAAAATAAAAAATATTTGATTGAGCTGCATTTGGAACAGGCAATACAACCCGGACATTTCATCTTGTCTTTCCGAACCATTTCAAGAGTGAGTAGTGCCTCATATCATATGAGCGTTTTTTCATCACCCTTTTGGCCCTACAGTAACCCTCGTGTGGCCATCGGAGCGCTAGCGCTCGCACCATCGTCTTCTCGTCAGGCCCTGTTGTTTGCTGAGTTGCTGTTGTTGCTGCGTCGCCGTTGTTGCTGCGTTGCTGTGGGTGCTGCTGGTGCTGCGCACGAGTGGTGCCGCCCGCCACTTTGACTGCGAGGCTACACCAATTGATGCACAGTGGTGCGCTGCTCGCCATTTTGCCATTGCAAAATTGGCTGCCACCCTGTTGCCATTTAGCTGTCGTTGGATAGAGGCGGCTCGTCAACCTAATTGTGTGGCCATTCCGAACTGGTGCACAGTGGTGTTGCTGCCAAGTTGCTGTAAGTTGGCATTATTGGAATCAGTGTTGCTGCGTGGTATTTCTACCAGCCGTTTGGTGCCAGGATTTGGGTGAGTACCAAATAAACAACATTTGGTAACATGAGATTTCTAATGCCGGTTGAATTCTATATTTAGACTATTTTTGCTCGAGGCTTCAAAGCCGGCTATTCGACTTCGCCGCACACGCGCACGATTTGCTGGACAATTGCACGCGCAGGATCTAAATACACTCAAACACACACACCATCTATGTATACACACGAAAACAAACACATTTTGTAAACACAACTTCATACACGCTCACACACAATTCCACACATACTCACACACACCTCGTGTTATTACACACACTCATACATCCACACACATTTTCATTTATTTTATCATTTTTATTTTATTATTTTAAATTCATTTCAATTATTCTTTCAATTTCGATTTCCTTTTATATAATTTCCTTTCTGTTTATTTTCTTTTATTAGTTTGTAAATCCTTTTGATTTTTATTCTTATTTTTGATTTCTTTTATCATTTTATTTTCGATTTCTTTTGTCTTTTGATTATTTTCTTTACTAATTTTTATGATTTCATTCATATTAACGTAAAATTTAACGTAAAAATAAAAACAAGTATATGATAAAGAATAAATAAGAACAGCATATTAATTAAAAGAAGGTAGAGTATTGTGATTGGCCTTTGTATATAGTGTTGCGATTGCTATTATTATTTTTCCTACAAACAGCTGTGTCGTATGGGCCCTTACGGATCACGGGTGAGTCGCATGCACATATCTACAAATGTTGCCAATCATTATTTTTCTTGCGTATCCTAATTAAAATATACACTACCTTAGAAGCTAGTCGAAAATATAATTGAGGGAAATATAAATAATCAAAGGATATTAGGCTATTGTAATATTGACATTGTGCAGCATGAAGCTGCTTAAATTTGAAATTAAATTTGTATACACTTAACATTGAATATAATTAACATGGAATAACTTTTTTATTTTTGAGGCACTAAGGGGGTAGCAACACGGCAGCATAATGGGTGGTTTTGGGAATTTATTTCCCAGACTGCATGGTTGGGTGGGTGAAGAAGGAGAGCGGCCCATCTGGCTCTCCGATTGATCGGATTAGAGATGGTCCACCCGTTCGTTTTGGGCAGTCCTTTTTGTCCTTGTCTTTCTTTTTGTGCAGCATCTAACCTGTCGATTTTTTCTGATAACATCGATAGCCGAACCCGCACACAAGAACCCAGCCCATTTTCCCTGAGCCTAGCCGGCTTAATTAGACAGGGTGTGCGGAGGTGGAGGCTAACGGACTTCGGTCGTTACAACCATATGACCCACAATCAAACAATTTAGGCACAACTTTTGTGTTTTGACGAATTCAAAACGTTGCATAACTGATATAGCAGCAAACGATGGACACGTATCAAGATTGTGCGTTTCTGACTTGCAGAAGACGCACACAGACGATGATGAACGCCCTCCATCAGCACAAGCAAAGGACGATTTAGACTGATGGGGCTTCTTAGCGTCAACTCGCGACCTTGTTTTGTCCCGAGTTGACTCTTCTGCTGACAGATACTGATATCTTTTATTCAATTGTCTAGCACAATCTTCCCAAGACGGCAGCATATCATAGTCAAGCTGCTCTTCAAAACGAGATTTGGTAACATGGTCTACCTTTGCCATGACCATGTGAATTATCATTGCATTAGCAATGTCTTTGTCGTTTCCTAACGACGACAACGAAGAATAAATAGCAGACACCGTATCTATAATTGATCTTAAACTCGATGCAGATGGTTTTGTCATGCTAGGTATATCAAACAGTTGTGAAACTGTATCAAAGAATATAAGACATTTGTTGTCATACACTGCTTTGAGACTAGCGAGGGCCTTTGGGTAGTTACAATCCGTTAATTGGTACGGCTTAACTACCCCTAATGCTTCATCTGCCAAACAAGAAACTAGATGATTGAACTTTTCGACGTTTGACAAGGAATTGTCGTCATCGACTAAACTTTCACACAGGCACATAAAATTTTTTGTACTCCGAATGTTTGCCACTAAATTTTGGCAAACGCATTTTCGGCAACTGAGATCGTTGGCTCGAAGCTATGGAGCAATCATGCTCAGGTCTTGGCCCTGAAGTCGACTTGGATGCGTTAATATACAAGGCTCTTGTGACGACACACAAGTCCTCTAATGGCCCTCTAGAATCATTAAGAGGGCTTAAATTATCCAGATCAGTCTGTAGATCCGTTGCCTTTTGTATATAACCTTCTAAAAGCTCTAATCGGTACGCTAACTCTGTTTTATCAGACGAAATGGTCTTTGCTTTAATTGCTGTTTGCATACGAGCAATATCAGCACTAACTTTGTCAAATCTTTGCAAGCACATTTGTAATTTTGAACTTGTCTTGCTGATTTGTGGCTTTTCACTTGTCTTTTCGGACTCAGACATGCTGAATAAAGAAAACACTTAAAAAATTCAAAAGGAATAAGTGTCACAAACTTTGTGACCTACCCTCGCAACAGCTGACTATGTAAATCTAACACACGCGCAAACTATGCGTTGTGTGAGCAAACAAACGAAAGTGATCCAAGCGATCCGAAATAAAGCAGGCTAAACTTTTGCTGTAACTACGTTTGTAGGCAGCAATGTAAAATGCGGGGTGCGGGGTATGTAATGCAACAAGAGAATATGTATATGCACACGCACTCTAAGTGGTGTGTGTATCAAACAAACGAAAAGAGAAACAACAAAAAACGAAGATCAAATCAAACGTTTTCTGCGCTACGTTTGTAGACAGCAATAGAATATGCGGGGTGTGGGGTGACAAAAGGCAAGCGTCGCCAAATGCTAGCGGCGCCGAATGCAAGCGAAAGAGAAGACGCAAGATTCAAAGCGCACGCAAAGAAACGGTCCGAGTTCAACGGACGCAACGACGAAAGGAAATATGTATGTAGGTGTGTATGCGCAAACGCAAATATGTATATGCTTATAACTTTATGTATTAACGGCTGTTATAAAATTCGGGGTTATATATAAATATGTATATGCATATGTAGCAAAAGCGAATTTGCAAAAAGACCGCGATAATTTTGCGTTGGCACAATGACACCCACAATTAATGACAATTTGACGACCAGAAGTTTTATATTTAAATAGAAAATGTAAATAAATATTGCCGTTTTGTTTGTTTATCTATGTTTATATCAAGATCATGCAATCGAATATTACTTGCTAGTATATATAAGAGCCAATATATGTGTGTATGTTCATATGTGTATAACTCAGAACTGTTTTGTTCTATTGTATATAATATTTGGCGGTTATTTTTGTGAGGTAGGCGCGAAATAATACTACATATGGCATTAAAGTATTAACATACATTCATACATACTAGCTTATATATTTTGCATGCAAAGGTTATTAAAGTAAGTGCCAGGAATTGAGCTGTTCACTAATTTTATAATTTTATGTTGAACAAGCGACAATACAGTAAACTGTAAGCTCAATTTTTGACACTAATACCTGGAGACTGTCTAGGGAATCAATAGACATGGAACGACGGCTATTTTCCATTAGGTCCAGCGGCGACAACAAAAACGCCTTGGAAGTTGGTTCCAGCGGCGACGACAAATACGGCTTGGCAGGATGGCACACTTTGTTATTAAATGTCTTTTTTTGATTTAACCCACACACGAACGCGCAAGCAATAGCCAACCAGCACACAATAATTATCAACAATTTAAATTGTTTATTAAACACACCGAAGTCCCTGCTCGGGCGCCAATGAAAAATCTCTAAGCGTTTTTAGAGAATCGAAAATTAAACAAATGAATTGAGACGCGGTGGTTTCGATAAATAAACAAATTTTATTGCTCCTGATGGCACACCTTTGCTGCTTTCTTAGCGAGATCGAACTGTTTACATACTACTAGAGCGGTGACCACAACTTGGCCACGCACTCTCAAATTTGCCGTCGGCAATTACCGATCGATTCAAAACAAACGAGGGATGACACTTCTTGTGTTCTCTTAACTACTACTTAATGACACTTCATGTGTTCTCTTAACTATTTCTTAACTATTGTGCTCAAACATAGAATATGGTGGTAAGTCTACACCCGAAACCCAATTAAGACTACGCAAGGCAAAGAGTAAGAACTGCTTTTGAACAGACCCAATTCTATCTTGATGAATATGGTATTGCGGCGACCACACGCAAGACCCATATTCAAGAATTGGACGAACAAGAGAAGTATAAAGCAACTTTGTCGTATAAGGATCCTCGAATTCTTTGGCCCATCTTTTGATGAACCCAATTTCTGTTATGTGACGATCAAATTTCAATTTATGGTCAAAGAGGATACGTAAATCCATTACTTCAGATATTCTTAAGAGTGGGGTTAAGTTAAGTTTATAATCGATGACATGATAGTTACCTCTTTAAAATGACATAACCTTGCACTTCAAACAGTTTAGATGTAGTAGATTATGTCTACACCAAGCAAAAAACAAATTAAGATCTGTTTGAAGAAGGTTATTAATGGGATCACTATGTGTCAAACAGAGTTTAACATCATCAGCATACATAAGAATGTTAGACTGAAGAATTATAGAAGGAAGATCGTTAATAAAAAGGTTAAATAGCAAAGGCCCAAAGTGGCTACCGTGAGGAACACCAGAAGTGACTAAGATCGGCTTAGAAAGACAGTCTTTAAAAGAAACACGTTGAGACCTATTAGTTAAATAATCGGAAATCCACAAAAAGGAGCTTTTGACGAAAACCAATCAAATTTAACTTTTGGATTAAGAGTTTATGATTTACGGAGTCAAATGCTTTACTGAAGTCAGTATAGACCACATCAGTTTGCATTTTGTTCCGAAATCCTAGATTAATGTGAGAGGAAAATTCTAAAAGATTAGAAGCTGTGGATCTTGCCTTAATAAACCCATGTTGACACGGTGAAATTATAGATTTACACATAAAAGTTAACTGAGCCGTAAAATTTGTTTCAAAAATTTTAGGAATAGCGGACAATTTGGAAATACATCATGGTTAGAACCACTTTTGTGAAGAGGAATGGAAAAAGAGTTTTTCCAAATAGGTGGGAAATAACTATTTACTAGTGACAAGTCAAGCATCTTATGAAATGGCTTAAGAATTGAATCAGCACAATATCTAAGCACACATGCTCGAACTCCGTCAGGGCCAGGAGAGAAAAACGGGTTTTATCGATTTAAGATCACTAAGTATAGACGTTTCATCAATAGAAGGACAGAAGAAAGTGTTAAAATTTTTGTATAATATAAGGGTATGGATGTAATGGGAAACTATTAGGTTCAGTTGAATAAGTTGATTGAAAAAAGTCTGCAAACAAATCGGCGGCAGCCTGATCATCAGTTGTTCCTTATTTTCAAATGATAGTACAGAAGGAAATCTAGTTGATTTACGTTTTGAATTGACAAAGTTGTAAAATTGCTTTGGGTCCTGAGCAAACTGCAAACGGCAGCGACACAAATATTTTTTATAACAATTAGCATTTAGAGCAATAAAGTTTGCTCTTGCAGCAATATAACGCGTAAAATCAGAAGGATTACAAGTAATTTTAAATTTTTTAAAATACCGGGATTTCAAATTTTTCAACGTTACTAGCTCACGTGAAAACCAAGGAGGCCTGTTGGACTTTACAGGAAAAGTAACAGGAACACATTGTTCAAAAAATGAGTTCATAGAGGAATAAAAAAATGAAATGCATGTATTTACATCAGAGCATGAAAAATCATGACCAATCATGCTCCAAAATTAAATAATTCAAATTTTCAAAATCGGTCTTACGGAAACAACGTGATTTTAGTTTGGGGGAAACAGTTGCAGTTTTCGTAAAAATAGGCATAGTTAGAACCAGGTCTAATGAAGGATGATAGGGATCTTCAGGAAGAACTAAGGGATTGATTCTAGAGATCACTAGAATGTCGGAAGAGAAAACTAAATCAAGCATTCTACCACTAGAATTAGGAACATTATTTAGTTGATAAAGAGATAGCTCCGAAAGGCCAGTTAAAAAAGAATTAAATAAAGAAGGCACCAATAAATCAGATTGAGAAAACCAAGTAACTTCTGGTAAGTCGAAATCACCAAAAACTACCAAGTAGTCTCTATCAGATAGTTTTGAGGCGACAGATTGGATAGATGAAAGATGGTCCAGGTAGATAGAAATATCAGATGAGGGAGGAATATAAGAACAGGTAATATAAATTGAAATTTGATACATTGTTATTTTAACACATACAAATTCTAAGAGAGAACTATGGTCTATCGAAATTAGTTCGGAAGAAAGATCAGATTCTACAGCTATAAGAACACCACCTCCAGTTCGTGATAAACGATCACATCTGAAGGTGGTGTACTTATTGGGAAAAATTGAACTGTTATCTACATCAGGTTTTAACCAGGTTTCAGTAAATATTAGTATTCGATGATCAAAAGATACACTATTCATAAACAAATTAGATAGCTTAGAGTTTAGGCCTCTAACGTTTTGATATGCAAAATGAAGATAGGAAAAATCTACTGGTTTTTTATATCCCATTAGAAGAAGAAGAGGCACGAGAAATTGTAGGAAGCAGTACCGCAGCTCTACTTTTTTGTTTAGGAGAATATTCTTTTACAATTAAGTCTGGCGGCCAGAAGGTTGCGCTGCAGACAGATTGAAACTTGTATGCAGGAATACTTATTTTAAAAGATGCAATATTTCGCATGTAGTTAAATTTAAATTTTTCAACAACAATACTAGGTACAGAGATTTTAGAATTAATAAATGATTGCACATGTTCAACCGAAGTATCAGGTGCAAGGCGAGAAACGAAAACTTGTTTCTTAGGCTTAACCGCGATAAGCGATTTAACATTTGAGACGTTGGCACCGTTGTTTTCCAAAGAATTTTTGGGAATCTTTTTGGAAATAGTTGAAACATGAGAAGTGACGATCAAAAGCGGTGGATCGCATATAACAGCCGGGGAGGCTGCAGGTATGTTAGGAGACGTAGAAGGTGTTAAATAGGCAATAACAGGAGATGTTGTGCCTGAAGGAGTTGCCAGTGGAATTTCGGGAGACTCATCAGCACATTCATAGGAATTGAATTGAGTTTCCATATTAGAGAATTCTGATTGGAGATTTGAAAAGGCTGCACGCAACTTCTCAAATTTCAATTTCGTCTCCCTAAGCATTTTAGTTACAGTGAGTTCTTTCACTCGACAAACTTTGCCTGTCCATATTAGGCCAGATTCTCTGTTGTTAATATGATCTTCAATGCGTACTGTTAAGCCGATGCATTTGATGTGAAAGTATTTATCACACAGCCAGCAGCAAACAAATTCCGGCTTAGTATCGGACTTGCATTTACAAGGAGTAGCAGAGCACACCAGCATGTTGATGAAAAATTAATATGCCTTGAAAATTGTAGGGAACACCAAAAAATAAGTTCCAAAAACAAAAAGTTAAAAAGAACAGTTAGAGAGCAAGAAAGCAAGCCAAACAAACACAAGCGTAACTCACAAGAGAGCGTAAAGAAGCTGTAGAGCGCAAGTAAGTGTATGTAGAAAGCAGAAAAAATAACAACACTACTGTAGCGAGAGAGCCGTTTAGGGTACACACTTAGCACAGCGCAGCACACTCAGAGAGCGATGCAAGCGAGAATGAGCGTGGGAGTGTCAACTGCAAACAAAAACAAAAACAAGACGCTTAAGACGCGCAAGTTATTTTAGATAAAATGTACTTCAAATACAATAAACACTAGTTTACCAGTTACTTATATATCAATTTGTTAGCACAAAGTTATTACACAGTAGTGAATCACAAATTTGAAATTTAAATCACCAGAAATTTAGTTACAACAGAGCCAAAAGCTAAACACAGCTGATCACCAAGAAAGTTAGTTAGCAACGGGTGATTCAAGGGGCAGAGAAGTGTATTCGACTAAACAAGTCGTTACTATCTATGTCCCCTTGTATAAGATTATTAATAAATACAACACCAAGCATAGTTCTACGATTGGCTAGGGAAGGCAGATTTAGTAACAAGAGTCTACTAGCATAGGAAGGAAGAGACACCGTATCTATAATTGATCTTAAACTCGATGCAGATGGTTTTGTCATGCTAGGTATATCAAACAGTTGTGAAACTGTATCAAAGAATATAAGACATTTGTTGTCATACACTGCTTTGAGACTAGCGAGGGCCTTTGGGTAGTTACAATCCGTTAATTGGTACGGCTTAACTACCCCTAATGCTTCATCTGCCAAACAAGAAACTAGATGATTGAACTTTTCGACGTTTGACAAGGAATTGTCGTCATCGACTAAACTTTCACACAGGCACATACAATTTTTGTACTCCGAATGTTTGCCACTAAATTTTGGCAAACGCATTTTCGGCAACTGAGATCGTTGGCTCGAAGCTATGGAGCAATCATGCTCAGGTCTTGGCCCTGAAGTCGACTTGGATGCGTTAATATACAAGGCTCTTGTGACGACACACAAGTCCTCTAATGGCCCTCTAGAATCATTAAGAGGGCTTAAATTATCCAGATCAGTCTGTAGATCCGTTGCCTTTTGTATATAACCTTCTAAAAGCTCTAATCGGTACGCTAACTCTGTTTTATCAGACGAAATGGTCTTTGCTTTAATTGCTGTTTGCATACGAGCAATATCAGCACTAACTTTGTCAAATCTTTGCAAGCACATTTGTAATTTTGCACTTGTCTTGCTGATTTGTGGCTTTTCACTTGTCTTTTCGGACTCAGACATGTTGAATAAAGAAAACACTTAAAAAATTCAAAAGGAATAAGTGTCACAAACTTTGTGACCTACCCTCGCAACAGCTGACTATGTAAATCTAACTTGCTTATACACACACACGCGCAAACTATGCGTTGTGTGAGCAAACAAACGAAAGTGATCCAAGCGATCCGAAATAAAACAGGGCTAAACTTTTGCTGTAACTACGTTTGTAGGCAGCAATGTAAAATGCGGGGTGCGGGGTAAGCAATGCAACAAAAAAGGGTATGTATATGCACACGCACTCTAAGTGGTGTGTGTATCAAACAAACGAAAAAGAGAAACAAGAGAAAACGAAGATCAAATCAAACGTTTTCTGCGCTACGTTTGTAGACAGCAATAGAATATGCGGGGTGTGGGGTGACAAAAGGCAAGCGTCGCCAAATGCTAGCGGCGCCGAATGCAAGCGAAAGAGAAGACGCAAGATTCAAAGCGCACGCAAAGAAACGGTCCGAGTTCAACGGACGCAACGACGAAAGGAAATATGTATGTAGGTGTGTATGCGCAAACGCAAATATGTATATGCTTATAACTTTATGTATTAACGGCTGTTATAAAATTCGGGGTTATATATGTATAAATATGTATATGCATATGTAGCAAAAGCGAATTTGCAAAAAGACCGCGATAATTTTGCGTTGGCACAATGACACCCACAATTAATGACAATTTGACCACCAGAAGTTTTATATTTAAATAGAAAATGAAAATAAATATTGCCGTTTTGTTTGTTTATCTATGTTTATATCAAGATCATGCAATCGAATATTACTTGCTAGTATATACATATAGGGGCCATATATGTGTGTATGTTCATATGTGTATAACTCAGAACTGTTTTGTTCTATTGTATATAATATTTGGCGGTTATTTTTGTGAGGTAGGCGCGAAATAATACTACATATGGCATTAAAGTATTAACATACATTCATACATACTAGCTTATATATTTTGCATGCAAAGGTTATTAAAGTAAGTGCCAGGAATTGAGCTGTTCACTAATTTTATAATTTTATGTTGAACAAGCGACAATACAGTAAACTGTAAGCTCAATTTTGACACTAATACCAGAAGACTGTCTAGGGAATCAATAGACATGGAACGACGGCTATTTTCCATTAGGTCCAGCGGCGACAACAAAAAAAGGCTTGGAAGTTGGTTCCAGCGGCGACAACAAAAACGGCATGGCAGTTGGGTCCAGCGGCGAAGTCAAATACGGCTTGGCAGGATGGCACACTTTTTAATTGTCTTTTTATTTAACCCACACACGAAAGCGCAAGCCAACAGCCAACCAGCACACAATAATTATCAACAATTTAAATTGTTTATTAAACACACCGAAGTCCCTGCTCGGGCGCCAATGAAAAATCTCTAAGCGTTTTTAGAGAATCGAAAATTAAACAAATGAATTGAGACGCGGTGGTTTCGATAAATAAACAAATTTTAGCTTCCTTAGATGGCACACCTTGCTGCTTCCTGGAGATCGAACTGTTTACATACTACTAGAGCGGTGACCACAACTTGGCCACGCACTCTCAATTTCAGTCGGCAATTACCGATCGATTAAAACAAACGAGGGATGACACTTTTTTGTTTTTTTTAACTACTACTTAATGACACTTCATATGGTCTCTTAACTATTTCTTAACTATTGTGCTTAAACATAGAATATGGTGGTAAGTCTACACCCGAAACCCAATTAAGACTACGCAAGGCAAAGAGTAAGAACTGCTTTTGAACAGACCCAATTCTATCTTGATGAATATGGTATTGCGGCGACCACACGCAAGACCCATATTCAAGAATTGGACGAACAAGAGAAGTATAAAGCAACTTTGTCGTATAAGGATCCTCGAATTCTTTGGCCCATCTTTTGATGAACCCAATTTCTGTTATGTGACGATCAAATTTCAATTTATGGTCAAAGAGGATACGTAAATCCATTACTTCAGATATTCTTAAGAGTGGGGTTAAGTTAAGTTTATAGTCGATGACATGATAGTTACCTCTTTAAAATGACATAACCTTGCACTTCAAACAGTTTAGATGTAGTAGATTATGTCTACACCAAGCAAAAAACAAATTAAGATCTGTTTGAAGAAGGTTATTAATGGGATCACTATGTGTCAAACAGAGTTTAACATCATCAGCATACATAAGAATGTTAGACTGAAGAATTATAGAAGGAAGATCGTTAATAAAAAGGTTAAATAGCAAAGGCCCAAGGTGGCTACCGTGAGGAACACCAGAAGTGACTAAGATCGGCTTAGAAAGACAGTCTTTAAAAGAAACACGTTGAGACCTATTAGTTAAATAATCGGAAATCCACAAAAGGAGCTTTTGAGGAAAACCAATCAAATTTAACTTTTGGATTAAGAGTTTATGATTTACGGAGTCAAATGCTTTACTGAAGTCAGTATAGACCACATCAGTTTGCATTTTGTTCCGAAATCCTAGATTAATGTGAGAGGAAAATTCTAAAAAGATTAGAAGCTGTGGATCTTGCCTTAATAAACCCATGTTGACACGGTGAAATTATAGATTTACACATAAAAGTTAACTGAGCCGTAAAATTTGTTTCAAAAAATTTTAGGAATAGCGGACAATTTGGAAATACATCATGGTTAGAACCACTTTTGTGAAGAGGAATGGAAAAAGAGTTTTTCCAAATAGGTGGGAAATAACTATTTACTAGTGACAAGTCAAGCATCTTATGAAATGGCTTAAGAATTGAATCAGCACAATATCTAAGCACACATGCTCGAACTCCGTCAGGGCCAGGAGAGAAAACGGGTTTTATCGATTTAAGATCACTAAGTATAGACGTTTCATCAATAGAAGGACAGAAGAAAGTGTTAAAATTTTTGTATAATATAAGGGTATGGATGGAATGGGAAACTATTAGGTTCAGTTGAATAAGTTGATTGAAAAAAAGTCTGCAAACAAATCGGCGGCAGCCTGATCATCAGTTGTTCCTTATTTTCAAATGATAGTACAGAAGGAAATCTAGTTGATTTACGTTTTGAATTGACAAAGTTGTAAAATTGCTTTGGGTCCTGAGCAAACTGCAAACGGCAGCGACACAAATATTTTTTATAACAATTAGCATTTAGAGCAATAAAGTTTGCTCTTGCAGCAATATAACGCGTAAAATCAGAAGGATTACAAGTAATTTTAAATTTTTTAAAATACCGTGATTTCAAATTTTTCAACGTTACTAGCTCACGTGAAAACCAAGGAGGCCTGTTGGACTTTACAGGAAAAGTAACAGGAACACATTGTTCAAAAAATGAGTTCATAGAGGAATAAAAAAATGAAATGCATGTATTTACATCAGAGCATGAAAAAATCATGACCAATCATGCTCCAAAATTAAATAATTCAATTTTTCAAAATCGGTCTTACGGAAACAACGTGATTTTAGTTTGGGGGAAACAGTTGCAGTTTTCGTAAAAATAGGCATAGTTAGAACCAGTTCTAATGAAGGATGATAGGGATCTTCAGGAAGAACTAAGGGATTGATTCTAGAGATCACTAGAATGTCGGAAGAGAAAACTAAATCAAGCATTCTACCACTAGAATTAGGAACATTATTTAGTTGATAAAGAGATAGCTCCGAAAGGCCAGTTAAAAAAGAATTAAATAAAGAAGGCACCAATAAATCAGATTGAGAAAACCAAGTAACTTCTGGTAAGTCGAAATCACCAAAAACTACCAAGTAGTCTCTATCAGATAGTTTTGAGGCGACAGATTGGATAGATGAAAGATGGTCCAGGTAGATAGAAATATCAGATGAGGGAGGAATATAAGAACACGTAATATAAATTGAAATTTGATACATTGTTATTTTAACACATACAAATTCTAAGAGAGAACTATGGTCTATCGAAATTAGTTCGGAAGAAAGATCAGATTCTACAGCTATAAGAACACCACCTCCAGTTCGTGATAAACGATCACATCTGAAGGTGGTGTACTTATTGGGAAAAATTGAACTGTTATCTACATCAGGTTTTAACCAGGTTTCAGTAAATATTAGTATTTGATGATCAAAAGATACACTATTCATAAACAAATTAGATAGCTTAGAGTTTAGGCCTCTAACGTTTTGATATGCAAAATGAAGATAGGAAAAATCTACTGGTTTTTTGATATCCCATTAGAAGAAGAAGAGGCACGAGAAATTGTAGGAAGCAGTATCGCAGCTCTACTTTTTTGTTTAGGAGAATATTCTTTTACAATTAAGTCTGGCGGCCAGAAGGTTGCGCTGCAGACAGATTGAAACTTGTATGCAGGAATACTTATTTTAAAAGATGCAATATTTCGCATGCAGTTAAATTTAAATTTTTCAACAACAATACTAGGTACAGAGATTTTAGAATTAATAAATGATTGCACATGTTCAACCGAAGTATCAGGTGCAAGGCGAGAAACGAAAACTTGTTTCTTAGGCTTAACCGCGATAAGCGATTTAACATTTGAGACGTTGGCACCGTTGTTTTCCAAAGAATTTTTGGGAATCTTTTTGGAAATAGTTGAAACAGGAGAAGTGACGATCAAAAGCGGTGGATCGCATATAACAGCCGGGGAGGCTGCAGGTATGTTAGGAGACGTAGAAGGTGTTAAATAGGCAATAACAGGAGATGTTGTGCCTCAAGGAGTTGCCAGTGGAATTTCGGGAGACTCATCAGCACATTCATAGGAATTGAATTGAGTTTCCATATTAGAGAATTCTGATTGGAGATTTGAAAAGGCTGCACGCAACTTCTCAAATTTCAATTTCGTCTCCCTAAGCATTTTAGTTACAGTGAGTTCTTTCACTCGACAAACTTTGCATGTCCATTTTAGGCCAGATTCTCTGTTGTTAATATGATCTTCAATGCGTACTGTTAAGCCGATGCATTTGATGTGAAAGTATTTATCACACAGCCAGCAGCAAACAAATTCCGGCTTAGTATCGGACTTGCATTTACAAGGAGTAGCAGAGCACACCAGCATGTTGATGAAAAATTAATATGCCTTGAAAATTGTAGGGAACACCAAAAAAATAAGTTCCAAAAACAAAAAGTTTAAAAGAACAGTTAGAGAGCAAGAAAGCAAGCCAAACAAACACAAGCGTAACTCACAAGAGAGCGTAAAGAAGCGTGAGAGCGCAAGTAAGTGTATGTAGAAAGCAGAAAAAATAACAACACTACTGTAGCGTGAGAGCCGTTTAGGGTACACACTTAGCACAGCGCAGCACACTCAGAGAGCGATGCAAGCGAGAATGAGCGTGGGAGTGTCAACTGCAAACAAAAACAAAAACAAGACGCTTAAGACGCGCAAGTTATTTTAGATAAAATGTACTTCAAATACAATAAACACTAGTTTACCAGTTACTTATATATCAATTTGTTAGCACAAAGTTATTACACAGTAGTGAATCACAAATTTGAAATTTAAATCACCAGAAATTTAGTTACAACAGAAGCAAAAGCTAAACACAGCTGATCACCAAGAAAGTTAGTTAGCAACGGGTGATTCTACCAGGGGCAGAGAAGTGTATTCGACTACACAAGTCGTTACTATCTATGTCCCCTTGATTATTAATAAATACAACACCAAGCATAGTTCTACGATTGGCTAGGGAAGGCAGATTTAGTAACAAGAGTCTACTAGCATAGGAAGGAAGTCTTGAATTTACATCCCAGTTAAGGCCTCGCAAGGCAAATATTAAAAAGTTTTTCTGTACGGATTCAATGCGATCCTTGTGAACTGTGTACTGAGGACTCCAGACACATGATCCGTACTCCAGAATTGGACGAACAAGCGAGGTGAAAAGAGTCTTAGTTAGGTAAGGATCGTCAAACTCCTTATACCATCTCTTAATAAAGTCGAGCACACCCATAGCTTTATTAACCATTGATGATATATGTTCGCAAAACTTGAGTTTGCGGTCCAAACGGACCCCTAGATCATCAACCAGGGAAATTCTTTCCAGGGTACAACCACAAAGAGAGTAAGATACGTACTTAGGACAGGCTCGTGAGAATGTCATCAGCTTGCATTTGGAGCTGTTCAGATTAAGAAGATTTGCACGACACCAAGAATAGAAACAGTCTAAGTCAGATTGAAGGCGAGAATGACAGGAGTCATCTTTAAATTGAAAACATAGCTTGACATCATAAGTATACATGACAGTATGGGAGTTAAGTATGACCGTTGGGAGGTCATTGATGAAAAGTGTAAAAAGCAGGGGGACCTAAATGGTTTCCCTGGGGAACACCAGATGTGGCATGAAGGGGTGAGAACGATTATTCTTAAAGAGGACTCGTTGGGTTCTGTCACCCAAATAACTCACAATCCAACTAAGAAGTTTTGGTGAGAATCCGAGGAGATTCAGTTTATGTGCAAGAAGAGAATGGTTGACTGAGTCAAATGCCTTACAGAAATCAGTATAAATGACATCGGTTTGAATATTTTTCTGAAATTCTTTTACCACAAAGGATGTCAGCTCAAGCAAATTTGTCGTGGTAGAACGACGTTTCACGAATCCGTGTTAATGTTGCAAGTGAGGAGTTATAACATTCTCGAAGAATTTCGGTATAGCCGATAATTTAGAGATACCTCTATAATTACTTGCATCAGCTTTTCTGCTCTTTTTGAGTAAAGGGATAATGAATGATTCCTTCCATATGGAAGGAAAGGAGGCGGTGTCTAAGAACAGCGAAAATAATTTGTGCAATGGCTTACATAAGGAGTTGGCACAATATCTAAGTACACAGACGGGAATACCATCGGGACCTGGTGAAAAGACTGGTTTAACTAAGCTTAGATCCTTAAAAAGTGAACTTTCGTTCAGAAACGGTGTGAATATGCCATTTTAATTTGGTACACTATATACGCTAACTAACTTTCTTTGTGATCAGCTGTGTTTAGCTTTAGCTCCTGTTATTTAACGTTTTGTACTAAATTTTTGGTGATTTAAATTTCAAAATTGTGATTCACTACTGTGTAATAACTTTGTGCTAACAAATTGATATATAAGTAACTGGTAAACTAGTGTTTATTGTATTTAAAGTACATTTTATCTAAAATAACTTGCGCGTCTTAAGCGGCTTGTTTTTGTTTTTGTTTGCAGTTCACACTCCCACGCTCATTCTCGCTTGCATCGCTCTCTGAGTGTGCTGCGCTGTGCTAAGTGTGTACCCTAAACGGCTCTCTCGCTACAGTAGTGTTGTTATTTTTTCTGCTTTCTACATACACTTACTCGCGCTATCACTCTCACGCTTTTTTACGCTCTCTTGTGAGTTACGCTTGTGTTTGTTTGGCTTGCTTTCTTGCTCTCTAACTGTTCTTTTTAACTTTTTGTTTTTGGAACTTATTTTTTTGGTGTTCCCCTACAATTTTCAAGGCATATTAATTTTTCATCAGTACGTGCTCTGCTACTCCTTGTAAATGCAAGTCCGATACTAAGCCGGAATTTGTTTGCTACTGGCTGTGTGATAAATACTTTCACATCAAATGCATCGGCTTAACAGTACGCATTGAAGATCATATTAACAACAGAGAATCTGGCCTAAAATGGACATGCAAAGTTTGTCGAGTGAAAGAACTCACTGTAACTAAAATGCTTAGGGAGACGAAATTGAAATTTGAGAAGTTGCGTGCAGCCTTTTTCAAATCTCCAATCAGAATTCTCTAATATGGAAACTCAATTCAATTCCTATAAATGTGCTGATGAGTCTCCCGAAATTCCACTGGCAACTCCTTCAGGCACAACATCTCCTGTTATTGCCTATTTAACACCTACGTCTCCTAACATACCTGCAGCCTCCCCGGCTGTTATATGCGATCCACCGCTTTTGATAGTCACTTCTCCTGTTTCAACTATTTCCAAAAAAGATTCCCAAAAATTCTTTGGAAAACAACGGTGCCAACGTCTCAAATGTTAAATCGCTTATCGCGGTTAAGCCTAAGAAATAAGTTTTCGTTTCTCGCCTTGCACCTGATACTTCGGTTGAACATGTGCAATCATTTATTAATTCTAAAATCTCTGTACCTAGTATTGTTGTTGAAAAATTTAAATTTAACTACATGCGAAATATTGCATCTTTTAAAATAAGTATTCCTGCATACAAGTTTCAATCTGTCTGCAGCGCAACCTTCTGGCCGCCAGACTTAATTGTAAAAAGAATATTCTCCTAAACAAAAAAGTAGAGCTGCGGTACTGCTTCCTACAATTTCTCGTGCCTCTTCTTCTTCTAATGGGATATCAAAAAACCAGTAGATTTTTCCTATCTTCATTTTGCATATCAAAACGTTAGAGGCCTAAACTCTAAGCTATCTAATTTGTTTATGAATAGTGTATCTTTTGATCATCGAATACTAATATTTACTGAAACCTGGTTAAAACCTGATGTAGATAACAGTTCAATTTTTCCCAATAAGTACACCACCTTCAGATGTGATCGTTTATCACGAACTGGAGGTGGTGTTCTTATAGCTGTAGAATCTGATCTTTCTTCCGAACTAATTTCGATAGACCATAGTTCTCTCTTAGAATTTGTATGTGTTAAAATAACAATGTATCAAATTTCAATTTATATTACGTGTTCTTATATTCCTCCCTCATCTGATATTTCTATCTACCTGGACCATCTTTCATCTATCCAATCTGTCGCCTCAAAACTATCTGATAGAGACTACTTGGTAGTTTTTGGTGATTTCGACTTACCAGAAGTTACTTGGTTTTCTCAATCTGATTTATTGGTGCCTTCTTTTATTTAATTCTTTTTTTAACTGGCCTTTCGGAGCTATCTCTTTATCAACTAAATAATGTTCCTAATTCTAGTGGTAGAATGCTTGATTTAGTTTTCTCTTCCGACATTCTAGTGATCTCTAGAATCAATCCCTTAGTTCTTCCTGAAGATCCCTATCATCCTTCATTAGACCTGGTTCTAACTATGCCTATTTTTACGAAAACTGCAACTGTTTCCCCCAAACTAAAATCACGTTGTTTCCGTAAGACCGATTTTGAAAATTTGAATTATTTAATTTTGGAGCATGATTGGTCATGATTTTTCATGCTCTGATGTAAATACATGCATTTCATTTTTTTATTCCTCTATGAACTCATTTTTTGAACAATGTGTTCCTGTTACTTTTCCTGTAAAGTCCAACAGGCCTCCTTGGTTTTCACGTGAGCTAGTAACGTTGAAAAATTTGAAATCCCGGTATTTTAAAAAATTTAAAATTACTTGTAATCCTTCTGATTTTACCCGTTATATTGCTGCAAGAGCAAACTTTATTGCTCTAAATGCTAATTGTTATAAAAAATATTTGTGTCGCTGCCGTTTGCAGTTTGCTCAGGACCCAAAGCAATTTTACAACTTTGTCAATTCAAAACGTAAATCAACTAGATTTCCTTCTGTACTATCATTTGAAAATAAGGAAACAACTGATGATCAGGCTGCCGCCGATTTGTTTGCAGACTTTTTTTCAATCAACTTATTCAACTGAACCTAATAGTTTCCCATTACATCCATACCCTTATATTATACAAAATTTTAACACTTTCTTCTGTCCTTCTATTGATGAAACGTCTATACTTAGTGATCTTAAATCGATAAAACCCGTTTTCTCTCCTGGCCCTGACGGAGTTCGAGCATGTGTGCTTAGATATTGTGCTGATTCAATTCTTAAGCCATTTCATAAGATGCTTGACTTGTCACTAGTAAATAGTTATTTCCCACCTATTTGGAAAAACTCTTTTTCCATTCCTCTTCACAAAAGTGGTTCTAACCATGATGTATTTCCAAATTGTCCGCTATTCCTAAAATTTTTGAAACAAATTTTACGGCTCAGTTAACTTTTATGTGTAAATCTATAATTTCACCGTGTCAACATGGGTTTATTAAGGCAAGATCCACAGCTTCTAATCTTTTAGAATTTTCCTCTCACATTAATCTAGGATTTCGGAACAAAATGCAAACTGATGTGGTCTATACTGACTTCAGTAAAGCATTTGACTCCGTAAATCATAAACTCTTAATCCAAAAGTTAAATTTGATTGGTTTTCCTCAAAAGCTCCTTTTGTGGATTTCCGATTATTTAACTAATAGGTCTCAACGTGTTTCTTTTAAAGACTGTCTTTCTAAGCCGATCTTAGTCACTTCTGGTGTTCCTCACGGTAGCCACCTTGGGCCTTTGCTATATAACCTTTTTATTAACGATCTTCCTTCTATACTTCTTCAGTCTAACATTCTTATGTATGCTGATGATGTGAAACTCTGTTTGACACATAGTGATCCCATTAATAACCTTCTTCAAACAGATCTTGATTTGTTTTTTGCTTGGTGTAGACATAATCTACTACATCTAAACTGTTTGAAGTGCAAGGTTATGTCATTTTAAAGAGGTAACTATCATGTCATCGACTATAAACTTAACTTAACCCCACTCTTAAGAATATCTAAAGTAATGGATTTAGGTATCCTCTTTGACCATAAATTGAAATTTGATCGTCACATAACAGAAATTGTCAAGAAGGCATTTCGACTACTTGGGTTCATCAGAAGATGGGCCAAAGAATTCGAGGATCCTTATACGACAAAGTTGCTTTATAATTTTCTTGTTCGTCCAATTCTTGAATATGGGTCTTGCATGTGGTCGCTGCAATACCATATTCATCAAGATAGAATTGAGTCTGTTCAAAAGCAGTTCTTACTCTTTGCCTTGCGTAGTCTTAATTGGGTTTCCGGGTGTAGACTTACCACCATATTCTATGTTTGAGCACAATAGTTAAGAAATAGTTAAGAGAACACATGAAGTGTCATTAAGTAGTAGTTAAGAGAACACAAGAAGTGTCATCTCTCGTTTGTTTTGAATCGATCGGTAATTGCCGACGGCAAATTTTAGAGTGCGTGGCCAAGTTTTGGTCACCGCTCTAGTAGTATGTAAACAGTTCGATCTCGCTAAGAAAGCAGCAAAGGTGTGCCATCAGGAGCAATAAAATTTGTTTATTTATCGAAACCACCGCGTCTCAATTCATTTGTTTAATTTTCGATTCTCTAAAAACGCTTAGAGATTTTTCATTGGCGCCCGAGCAGGGACTTCGGTGTGTTTAATAAACAATTTAAATTGTTGATAATAATTGTGTGCTGGTTGGCTATTGCTTGTGCATTCGTGTGTGGGTTAAATCAAAAAGACATTTAATAACAGAGTGTGCCATCCTGCCAAGCCGTATTTGTCGTCGCCGCTGGACCTAATGGAAAATAGCCGTCGTTCCATGTCTATTGATTCCCTAGACAGTCTCCAGGTATTAGTGTCAAAAATTGAGCTTACAGTTTACTGTATTGTCGCTTGTTCAACATAAAATTATAAAATTAGTGAACAGCTCAATTCCTGGCACTTACTTTAATAACCTTTGCATGCAAAATATAAAGCTAGTATGTATGAATGTATGTTAATACTTTAATGCCATATGTAGTATTATTTCGCGCCTACCTCACAAATATAACCGCCAAATATTATATACAATAGAACAAAACAGTTCTGAGTTATACACATATGAACATACACACATATATTGGCTCTTATATATACTAGCAAGTAATATTCGATTGCATGATCTTGATATAAACATAGATAAACAAACAAAACGGCAATATTTATTTACATTTTCTATTTAAATATAAAACTTCTGGTGGTCAAATTGTCATTAATTGTGGGTGTCATTGTGCCAACGCAAAATTATCGCGGTCTTTTGCAAATTCGCTTTTGCTACACATGCATATACATATTTATATATAACCGCGAATTTTATAACAGCCGTTAATACATAAAGTTATAAGCATATACATATTTGCGTTTGCGCATACACACCTACATACATATTTCCTTTCGTCGTTGCGTCCGTTGAACTCGGACCGTTTCTTTGCGTGCGCTTTGAATCTTGCGTCTTCTCTTTCGCTTGCATTCGGCGCCGCTAGCATTTGGCGACGCTTGCCTTTTGTCACCCCACACCCCGCAAATTCTATTGCTGTCTACAAACGTAGAGCAGAAAACGTTTGATTTGATCTTCGTTTTCTCTTGTTTCTCTTTTCGTTTGTTTGATACACACACCACTTAGAGTGCGTGTGCATATACATATTCTCTTGTTGCATTGCATACCCCGCACCCCGCATTTTACATTGCTGCCTACAAACGTAGTTACAGCAAAAGTTTAGCCTGCTTTTATTTCCGGATCGCTTGGATCACTTTCGTTTGTTAGCTCACACAACGCATAGTTTGCGCGTGTGTGTGTATAGCAAGTTAGATTTACATAGTCAGCTGTTGCGAGGGTAGGTCACAAAGTTTGTGACACTTATTCCTTTTGAATTTTTTAAGTGTTTCCTTTATTCAACATGTCTGAGTCCGAAAAAGACAAGTGAAAAGCCACAAATCAGCAAGACAAGTGCAAAATTACAAATGTGCTTGCAAAGATTTGACAAGGTTAGTGCTGATATTGCTCGTATGAAAACAGCAATTAAAGCAAAGACCATTTCGTCTGATAAAACAGAGTTAGCGTACCGATTAGAGCTTTTAGAAGGTTATATACAAAAGGCAATGGATCTACAGACTGATCTGGATAATTTAAGCCCTCTTAATGATTCTAGAGGGCCATTAGAGGACTTGTGTGTCGTCACAAGAGCCTTGTATATTAACGCATCCAAGTCGACTTCAGGGCCAAGACCTGAGCATGATTGCTCCATAGCTTCGAGCCAACGATCTCAGTTGCCGAAAATGCGTTTGCCAAAATTTAGTGGCAAACATTCGGAGTACAAAAATTTTATGTGCCTGTTTGAAAGTTTAGTCGATGACGACAATTCCTTGTCAAACGTCGAAAAGTTCAATCATCTAGTTTCTTGTTTGGTAGATGAAGCATTAGGGGTAGTTAAGCCGTACCAATGAACGGATTGTAACTACCAAAGGCCCTCGCTAGTCTCAAAGCAGTGTATGACAACAAATGTCTTATATTCTTTG
The DNA here is from genome assembly GCA_018903425.1 of Zaprionus nigranus. NCBI lineage: Eukaryota > Metazoa > Arthropoda > Insecta > Diptera > Drosophilidae > Zaprionus > Zaprionus nigranus. The sequence goes on from JAEIGD010000156.1 coordinate 137,122, forward strand.
ATACAGTTTCACAACTGTTTGATATACCTAGCATGACAAAACCATCTGCATCGAGTTTAAGATCAATTATAGATACGGTGTCTGCTATTTATTCTTCGTTGTCGTCGTTAGGAAACGACAAAGACATTGCTAATGCAATGATAATTCACATGGTCATGGCAAAGGTAGACCATGTTACCAAATCTCGTTTTGAAGAGCAGCTTGACTATGATATGCTGCCGTCTTGGGAAGATTGTGCTAGACAATTGAATAAAAGATATCAGTATCTGTCAGCAGAAGAGTCAACTCGGGACAAAACAAGGTCGCGAGTTGACGCTAAGAAGCCCCATCAGTCTAAATCGTCCTTTGCTTGTGCTGATGGAGGGCGTTCATCATCGTATGTGTGCGTCTTCTGCAAGTCAGAAACGCACAATCTTGATACGTGTCCATCGTTTGCTGCTATATCAGTTATGCAACGTTTTGAATTCGTCAAAACACAAAAAGTTTGCCTAAATTGTTTGATTGTGGGTCATATGGTGTCAAAATGTAAGGCATCAAAATGTCGAATTTGTTCGAAGCCTCACCATGCGTTGCTTCACAGGTATACTACTCCTGCTCAAGGTGAGGTATCCAGTCTTCAAGCGACTATGTCAGATTCGTATTCAGGGTATGTATCAAACAATGAACAAATTGTTCTCGCCACAGCTGTCGTTAATGTTAAAGACAGATTTGGTCAGTTGCATCCTGCACGGGCCTTACTTGATAGTGGCTCCCAAATCAATTAGATGTCTGAGAGCATGGCCCAGATGTTACGGCTCAAGCGGGAGCCAACATCTTTAGCTATCTCGATGGTTGGCGGTGCAACAATAGATAGCAAAAATAAGATATGTGCCTCGGTTCAGTCGCGCATAAACTCTCACAATTTTTCGGCTGAATGTTGGGTATTGAAATCCATTTCGACAACACAGCCTGGACATTCCATGGGTATTTCAAATTGGAAAATACCCAAAAATATAAAACTGGCAGACTCAGAATTCAATAGACCAGCTAAGGTGGACATTCTTTTGGGAGCAGAATTGTTCTACGAATTATTGTGCGTTGGGCAAATAAAATTAGGTTCTGAACTTCCTATATAGCAGTCAAATGTACTGGACAAGTGCCTAGGCATCAGTTCAGTGGGTGTTTAATGGCCCAAACTAATTGTTTTCTCGATTCGTTAGTTAACCGTTTCTGGGAATTGGATCAATCTCCATTCGAATCGAAGGCTGTTCACCAAACAGCTGAACAACAGGCTTCTGAACTGTTTTTCGAGAAAACTGTAAAGCAGTTATCTTCTAGTCGTTTCCAAGTTGATCTCCCTTTCAAGACTGATCCAAAGGTTCTTGGCCTGTCCTTTCAAACTGCTGAAAGGCGTTTTTTGCAACTTGAGCGTAAAATATCAAAGGATGCAGTTCTTAAAACTATGTACCATGACTTCATGAAAGAGTATTTAGAATTGGGACACATGTCCATTTTGAAGTCAACTCCTCTAGAACAGCATTATTATATTTGTTGATAATAAACTGGATTTGTTGATTTATAATATATTATTTTATTTAACTTAATGAGCTTGTGCTGCGTGCACTTCCTTTCTTCTTTACATTTTTTGAGCAAGTGGACAATTGACTTCATTATGTTAATCAACACTATATAATGCATTTACAGAACAGCTGATTTACTCTTATGCTAATTAACATTACATATCAAGACATACACATTTATTCCAACACGCCTCTTAAATTTGTTGTCTTGATTTTATCATTCATTACTTTAACTTAACAGCATCTCTATTCCTTATAAATTTTTGTTTGTCTAACGCTTTGTTTAACATGTCTGCTATATTAAATCTCGATTCTATCTTTACAATGTCTATAATACCCTTTTCGTAATTTTCATTAACATAATGATACTGCACTTCCAATGTGCTTCGAATTTTTTGTAAAGTTACCAAATTTAGCTATCGCTACTGCGCCTGAATTATCTTCATATATATTTATCGCTTTTTCATTATTAATATTAAATATCTCATATAACATGTTTTTTACAAATAATATTTCGGTGACTGCTTCTGACATAGCAATATACTCTGCAAACGTTGAACATTTTGTTACAGCGTGTTGTTTGTGTGTTTTCCAATAAATTATATTTCCATACATTCTTATTATAAATCCCGTTGTGGATTTTCTATCAATATTATCTCCTGCATAATCTGAGTCTACCATACAATCTAGTATTTCATTATTTCCATTATCTTCAAACGTTAAATTCAGATCTCTTGTTTTATATAAATATTTTTAATACTCTTATCGCGTATTTATAGTGTGTTGAATTATAACAACTTTGATATCTGCTTAAGTAATTTACGGAATATGATATATCTGGTCTTGTACCTGCGCTAATATATAATAATTCACCTATTAAGTTTCTGTATTTAATTTTCTCATCACATTCAGTTGATTGATCTAGTTTTAAGTTTGTTTCCATTGGAGTTTCATATAGCTTAGCATTTTCGAGATTATACTTAATTGCTAGTGATTCAATATATCTTTTTGATTTAAAGTCATTTTCTTACTCTCAGTACTATAATTAATATATATTCCAATATAGCTGCCGATTTTTCCTAAATCTTTCATTGTAAATTTATTCATTAAACTGTCTTTAATTTCGCTTATTTTTGTTTTGTTCTTACTGCATATTAATATGTCATCTACAAATACTAAAATATATATTTCATCTTTATCTTTTCTATTTACATATAAACAATAATCGTAGTTGCTTCTTATAAAATTTAATTTTTTCGAGATATTTATGCAAACATTTGTACCATGCTCTAGGGCTCTCTCTCAATCCGTATAATGCCTTAATTAATTTATAAACTTTGTTTTCGCCTGATTCGTAACCTTTTTGGTTCATTGACATAAACTTCTGATTTTACATAGCCATTTAGAAAGGCTGTTTCGACATCCATCTGATTTATAAACAGACCATTTTTACAACAATATGAAAGTAATATCTTTAATGTTTGCATTTTTCCTACTGGAAATATACATTTTCTAGTCGTTCTCTTTGTTGGAAACCTCTTACTACTAGTCTGGCCTTTGTATGTCCCATCACTTTTCTTTTTGTACACCCATTTAACATCTATAATCTTTTTGTTGTTCGGCTTTTCTAATTTGCCACGTATTATTTTTTATTTAAGCATTGCATTTCTGTGTTCATTGCTCTGAGCCATTCTTGATTTTCGTTGCTTTTCATCGCTTCTTCGAAAGTGTTCGGTACAGTTGCATTTATATAATTAATATAAATAAAATGTGTTACTGGATTACCGTATAGATTTACTGGTTTTTTTCTTTCTATTTGATGTTCTCTGTACTGTTAATTGTTCTTTGTTCTCCTCACTCTCGCTTTCATCGCTGTCTTTGGAATTAACTTCGTCGATGTTATTTGGTTCGTCTGTCTTAGCGTTGTCTTCATCATCTACTTCATTTTCATTTATTTCACTTTCATTATCATTCTGTTCGTTTTTCTCTAGGCAAATTAGTTTTGTTTTTTCTTCCACAATTTGAACATGTCTTGCGTTTATTACTCTATTGTTTACTAAAACCCTATATCCGTTTGTATTATATCCAACTAAAACTCCTAATTCCGATTTGTTATCCCATTTGCTCTGTCTACGTACTTCTGGAACTCTAACGAAAACTCTACTTCCGTATATTTTTAAATTTTCTACGTTCGGTTTTATACCAAAAAATATTTTGTATGGGCTTTTATTTAATTCAGTGTTTGCGATTGTTCGATTTTTTAAATATGCTACTGTATTCATCACTTCTGGCCAATATCGCCTATGCATGTTTGCCTCCCTCATTAAGCACCTACCAATGTCCATTGCCGATCTATTATATCTTTCTGCTACGCCGTTTAATTCATGTACATACGGTGGACATGTAGTTAACTGAATTCCCTTACATTTTACAAAGTTTAATATTTCTCTATTCAAATATTCTTTACCGTTATCGCATTGAATTTGTTTTACTTTTTTTACTGAACTGATTTTCAACATAATTAACATATTCTATTAAGCAGCTCGCCGTTTCAGATTTATTTTTAATACAATATATTCTCGCGCATTTACTAAAGTCGTCAACAAATGTCAAAAAATATTTTTCTCCACAATAACCTGTTATGCTGCGTGGTCCGTTTAAGTCTGTATGTATCAACTCTAATGTTTCTTTAGTTTTCTTTCTGTTATTCTCGAATGGTTCGTATGACATTTTACTTTGTATACAATTCGCACATTTCATTTCTGTATTCTCGATTTTATCAGGTAGACCATCTAACATTTTATTCTTTATGAGTCCTGTGTCCTGTGCCATTTTTTCTTTTCAGTTAATTTAGTTACATTTGTATATATTTCATTTGTTTTATTGTTTGGCATGAAACTTTTTATATTATATAAACTATCAATTTTGTTTGCAACTGGCAACAATTCTCTTTTTTCATTATAGATTTTTGTATCATTATTTCTGGCTACGACTGTACATTTATTTTCAGTTATTCTTGATATGCTTAACAAATTTTGTTTTATGCCTTTTACATAGTATACATTTTTTATATCGATCAAGTTTTCATTTTTGTATGTTCTAAAATATGTTTCTACATTTCCAATCTTAGTCGCTTGCAATTGTTTTCCATCGGCTACTTTAACAACAATCGGATTTTTTAAATTTACACAGTTTTTAAATAATCTACTATCGTTTATAATGTGATCAGTGCATCCACTATCTAATAACCAACTTATTTCGGATTCGTTGCTACTTTCGCTGTTATTACATTTTATTATTTTTTCGCCTTTTATCATTCTTGTTATCCATGACTGTACGCCGTCGCTGTTTTCTTGCTGTCTACCTTGGTTCCCGTCTCCTGAGTGATCTCCACGTCCAGTTCCACGTCCGCGACCATTTCCATGATGTTGACCTCTGCCTCGACCGCCTCTTTGATTCGTGTTCTGATATCGCCTGTTGTCTTGTTGTTGTTGTCTGTTATCGCCTCTCGCATTTTGCTCAGCATGCCAGCAGTCCTTTTGAATATGTCCTGTTTTGCCACACAAATAGCAGTCTTTTTTTAGTTTTGGTGTTAAATGTACTTACGTTATTTCGCCTCTCCACTGGACCTCTGTTCAAGCTTTTTTCTTTTACTTTTGATTTTACATATTCCACTGTGCGTTGTGTTTCTGGAATCACATCCAAGAAGTCTCCAATATAACTGTAGCGTGTTGGTAACGCTTTTAACAAATACCGCATTTTTTCATTTTCGTCCATGGTACCTCCAGCGTTTTTAAATTTATTCACTGCTTTCTCGAATTCAATAAAGAATTCTTCCACTGTTTCATAGTCTTTTAGTTTTATTTCTTCTATTTTCCCTCTGCACAATATTTGCAGGGCTGTTGACTTTGTCAAATACATTTCGTTTAATTTGTTCATAATTTCTAATGTCGTTTCGCACTCACTCACATATTCCAACTGTTTATCTGATATTGTACTTATTAAAATTGTTTTTGCTTTTAAATCTGTTTTCTTCCATGTTGTTTCACTGTCTTCCGTTGTTCTAATTCGCACTGCTGGTTCTTTGCACTCTTTGTATTCTAGTATTGTCATTAGTCTGAATTTCCAACTTGCAAAATTTACTCCATCGAATATGGGCATAGCAATGTCTTCGATTTTCGCGTGTGCACTCATTTTTTTCCGTTTCACTTTTAATATGTTTGTACTCTACTTTTATGTCTCTTTCAACTTCATACATTTTTGCTCATTTTCATATTGATGGGTCACACTTTTCTATTTCCATGTAATTTATCAAAGCGTGCACGTGAACTTTTTGTTAAATTTTAATCTGTTGCCATCGAACCTTTTAGTTTATGTTTTTAATGTTTTTCACTTTATTAATTTAATATTTATCAAAAGTTTTGTTATCGTATTAGTATTTTTTTAATATTTCGCAATTTTAATATTGTTTTCTATGTCTTTCAAACTTTTTCCTTATTGCGCTTTATTTTTCACGTTTTTATTTTCACAATTTTTGTCAAACTTGGATTTAGTATTGACTTTGGATTTATTTCATTAACCTTGGATTTATTTGATTAACCTTGCTCTGCTACCATGTTGATAATAAACTGGATTTGTTTATTTATAATATATTATTTTATTTAACTTAATGAGCTTGTGCTGCGTGCACTTCCTTTCTTCTTTACATTTTTTGAGCAAGTGGACAATTGACTTCATTATGTTAATCAACACTATATAATGCATTTACAGAACAGCTGATTTACTCTTATGCTAATTAACATTACATATCAAGACATACACATTTATTCCAACAATATTCCTCATCAATGCGTTCTTAGGCCTGAAAGTTCCTCCACCAAGCTTCGTGTAGTTTTCGACGCTTCTATTAAGACGTCAACAGCTGTTTCACTCAACGAAACACTGATGGTGGGGCCGACAATTCAGAGGGAGCTATATTCAATCCTGATTAATTTTCGGTTGAATAAGTATGCCGTAACTGCTGACATTTCAAAAATGTATAGGCAGATAAATGTCTCTGAAAAAGACAGAAATTTGCAACTTATTCTGTGGAGAGAAAATACTTCACAAAATATTCAGGCATACCGACTTAATACAGTCACATACGGTACAGCTTCTGCACCTTTTCTGGCGATACGCTGCTTGTTTGAGCTAGCCAACATGCACGCACAATCACATCCTATTGGATCAGATGTGATTAAGAAGTGCTTTTATGTTGATGATATGTTGGCTGTGGATAGTATACAAGAACTTAACACTATTTGCAACGAAGTTAAAAAGATATTGGAATCAGGATGTTTTCCACTTGCCAAGTGGGCAATCAACTGTAATGATCTGTCATTCAAAACAAAAGGTAGCGAAGAAGTGACTCTAAAAATTGATGACCAGAGTTCCCCTAAAAACTCTTGGGATGCGCTGGGCACCTCAAGAGCATATATTTAAATATCATCTCGATGTGGACAGTTTTGCTTCGGGTAAGCCAACGAAACGCAACATATTGTCTGCAGCTTCTCGTTTGTTTGACCCTCTTGGTTTGCTGTGTCCAATTGTTACCAAGGCCAAAATGTTGTTGCAGGAGTTGTGGAGACTGAAGATAGACTGGGATGAAGCCATTCCAATGAGTCTCTACACAACATGGAACAAGTTTACCATGACGTTACGCGATTTACATAAAATCCATAAACCCTAGGTACGTATGTCTAAATACGTATCAAAGGGTTCAGATACATGGCTTTGCCGATGCATCCAGTCATGCATATGGTTGTTGCATATACGTTCGAACTTGCAACAACCGGGACGTTGGCATTACATTGCTTACTGCAAAGTCTAGGGTAGCTCCACTAAGCGTGAAAACAATACCCCGACTAGAGTTATGTGCAGCACTCTTGCTGGCCAAACTCTGGCACCAAATTGCGACAACTTTATCAAAATTTAATATAGAAAGCTTGAATTTCTGGTCGGATTCACAGATTGTGCTGTATTGGTTACAACGCGATTCTGGCACATTGGGCACATTTGTAGCAAATAGAACTGCAGAAATTCAGGAGTTGTCGAAAGGTATTGTGTGGCGTCACGTTCCAACAGATGCTAATCTGGCAGATTTAGTATCGAGAGGAACCGACATAGACGAGCTTGTTAGCTCGTTATGGTTCGATGGGCCAAGTTTCTTGAAACTGGCGCGAATCAATTTTGGAAAGTTGGAGGAAGACCAATGGCCTCAGCTTCACATGGTTGAAATTGCGTCGGAAATCAAATCTTCCGAAGATAAAAAAATGCTGTTGTATGTACTTTGACAGAAGCTGAGCCAAATTGTTTTGTTGAGCTAATTAATCGTCACTCCAACTTTCCAAAATTGATTCGCATAATGGCTTATGTGCTTCGATTCTGTTACAAAGGGCTCAAATCAGACTCTATCGTGGTGTCGGCATCAGAAAGAAATATTTCATTTCTAAAACTGATCGCCGTAGTACAAAGCACATCGTTCAAAAGCGAATTGAAATTATTGAGACAATCAGTAGTTCTAGCACCAATGTTGCAATCGCTGAATCCATTTATTGATGTATTCGACAAAAATGGAATACAATTTGAACTCATTCGAGTAGGAGGACGTTTGCTACATGGGCCTCTCTTATGACGCTAAATTTCCGCTTTTAATGACAAAGAAGTCAGGATTTATTCAACTATTTGTCAGTTATTTGCATCGTAGGCACTACCATGCTGGCCCAAAGGTTCTAGTTGGACTT
>JAEIGD010000176.1:0-128818 GCA_018903425.1 Zaprionus nigranus
CTAGAGTCAACTGGAAGAAATCAATTTAATGACCGTCAAATGTTAAAATGCGAAATTTGCGTAGAGCCATTATGGGAATCCGGCTCAGCAGAAAGAGTGTTAATTACACCATGTCAGCACAGCTTCCATGAAGCTTGCATTTCTGACTGGGTAAGACAGTTTAAAGTCTGTCAAACGTTCCAGAAAACGCTACAAGTAACGGATTTAAAAGAGCTGCCTAGGTCAGAGTTATCACAAACGACAGATATGAATTTGGGGTTAGAACCATCGACATCGGCCGCTGCGAGGCAACAACAAATGGTGCTAGAGGCTCAAAACGAGGGGCTGTGCCCAAAACACATCCTCACAACACAAGGTATAAAAAAATGCCTCAAGTGGGAGAATCGGTAGAGGGTAACCAACAACCCAGAAAATGTTAAAGGCCCCGGAAGACCGAAACGGGGCGCAGTAAACTCAGAAGTTAGGCAAACACGGCGGGGGAAGCTCAAATACTAGAGCAAATCGAACATCGTCTCCAAACATCGATTATGAGCGTCTAGGGGCACAACTAGAAAGTATTGTGGCCAGACAACTAGCCAACCTCAGTCTCAGGCAAGTTTCGCCCGAAGTGAGCCGACAAAATCTGATTTTTAACGAGTCGAGTCAGCAGTCAAGTAGCTCTCGGTACAGCACGACAATAAACCCGGAGAAGATTACTCAGCTCATCCATAGCTGAAATCTCAAGTTTGATGGGTCGGCAAAAGGAGTCACCGTAGAAGAATACCTATATCGAGTAGCCACGTTAACCAAAGACTGTCTGAACAACGATTTAGATTCAGTCTGCAAAAATCTACATATTTTACTAGTAGGGAAAGCTAGAGAGTGGTATTGGAGGTATCGGAAAGAAAATCCTCAAATAAATTGGAGGGAGTTTGGAGCGGCTTTAAAAGAGCAATACACAGACTACCGAAACGACACCGACATATTAGAAGAGATTAGAGCACGCAAACAGAAACAGGGGAGACATTTGAGGTATTTTATGACGATGTCATGCTCCTAGCTTCTCGAATGTCAACATCTATTCCAGAGCAGCAGCTCATTGAGATGTTGACAAGGAATTTACTGCCCGAGATACGACACGAATTGCTTTATGTGCAAATTCGTTCGATTGCACACTTGCGAAAGCTGGTGCAAATGCGCGAAAATTTGCTAGGTAAAGTCGCGACTCGGCGGTTCACAAAGCCAGCACCTAATCCGGTGTTCAGCCGAAGAAACGTGGCAGCTTTGGAAGATGAAAATGGTGCACAAGACACAGATCCTAATTTGGGCGATCTCGACGCAATCCAAGCACCGATCAAAATTTATCGATGTTGGAATTGTGACGGTGAGGGTCATGGTTGGGATATATGTTTGGAAAATCGCAAAGTTTTCTGCTATGGTTGCGGGGCAAAGAACATTTACAAGCCGCAATGCCCCAACTGTTTGGCAAAGAGAGCGGAAAAAGCCAAGGGACCATTCGTGAGTCAGACACGAACGGCCCCGAAGCAACACTAAATCCAAATTTACCTGATTTACCGGCTAGCTCAGAAAATCTGACCAGAGCTATGCTTTTACCGGACATGTCATTAGAAAAATGTGCTCAAAATAAAAATACAATAAGCCTGCATACACAACCTTATGAAGCAAGGCTCGCAAATTATGAAAAAAGTTAGGGAAAGAATATTTGGAAATGATGCGGGTACTAAGCCAAAACGATCTACGCAGCGCTTGCGAAAATTTTGGAAAGCCGTAAGGTTGACTAAACGACTTCTGGTGTCCTCAATAATAAATAGAGAAAGCGATGGGCGTTTTTACGCTAAGGTTTCCTTTTTAGGAGTAACCGAAGAAGGGTTATTGGACACAGGGGCAAATATTAGTTGCGTGGGGTCAACTTTGGCGCAAAACGATTGGGAAAAAAGGGCAGAATTCAAAAAAATCAATTCAAAAGTAAAAACGGCAGATCGCACGAAGTGCTAGGTTTTCTCTCAGCGCTTGTGGCATATAAGGACAAAGAGACACTTTTAAAACTCTTTGTAATTCCGTCAATTGAGAAAAATCTCATTCTAGGCATCGATTTTTGGAGAGAATTCAATTTGGCCCCAGGATTGATCTCCTCGTTAGAGTTGGAGGATTCTAAAGAGGAAGAAGCAGATACAAACGCTTACCCACTAGATTCGCGACAAAAACAGCAATTAGAAGCCGTGAAATCTTTATTTCCATCATTTGCTAAGCAGGGTCTAGGGAAAACATCACTTCTTGAACACAAAATCGAAGTTGGAGACGCCACTCCAATAAAACAACGATTTTATCCGGTATCTCCGGCTGTCGAGAAGCTGATGTTTGAGGAGATTGATCGTATGATCGAATTAGGAGTCATTGAAAAATCCAGTAGCGCATGGAGCTCGCCAATGCGTCTGGTAGTGAAGCCAGGGAAAGTACGTTTATGTCTGGATGCTCGTAAGGTGAATGATTGCACCAAAAAAGGATGCATATCCTTTACCGAGCATCGAAGGCATATTCGCACGATTACCGCAAGCCAATCTGATTAGCAAAATTGATCTGAAAGATGCTTATTGGCAAGTGCCATTATCGGACGCATCTCGACCGATAACAGCGTTCACAGTACCCGGGAGGCCATTATACCAATTTCGGGTAATGCCTTTCGGGCTGTGCAACGCTCCCCAAACGATGAGCCGTCTCATGGACGAGGTGATTCCTCCCGAATTGAAATATTGCTGCTTTGGTTACTTAGACGATCTCTGTGTCGTATCGGCAGCTTTCGATGCACATCTTACAGTACTGCTGCGCTTGGCTGATCAATTTAGAAAAGCGAATTTAACATTGAATATTGAAAAGAGCAGTTTTTGTGTGACCGAAGTGAAATATCTAGGGTTCATTATCGGAAAAGGAGGCATTGCAACAGACCCTGGAAAAATTGAATCGATAGTCAATTGGCCTGCGCCGAAATCTATAAAACAAGTTAGAGGATTTTTGGGACTAGCGGGTTGGTATAGACGATTTATAGCTAACTTCGCCGAATTAACCACTCCGATTACAAATTTGCTCTCAGGCAAGAAAAAGTTTTGCTGGACAGAAGAAGCACAAACTGCGTTTGATCAGCTCAAAAGCGCTCTTACTTCGGCACCAGTCTTGCAAAATCCCGATTTTAATCGGAAATTTTATTTGCATTGCGATGCCAGCGACTATGGTGTGGGCGCGGTGCTGGTGCAAATGAATGACCTAAACGAAGAGAGACCAGTAGCATATATGTCGAAAAAAACTTAATTCGGCACAAAGAAATTACAGCGTGACAGAAAGAGAGTGTTTGGCAGTCATCTTGGGCATTGAACGATTCCGATGTTACCTCGAATTACAGGAATTCGAAGTAGTGACTGACCACTCTAGCTTGTCGTGGCTGATGAGGCAATCAAACTTAAAAGGGCGCTTAGCGAGGTGGGCGATGAATTTACAGGGACATAAATTTAACATTAGCCACCGAAAAGGCAAGGAACATGTTGTGCCAGATGCGCTGTCACGTATGTTTAATGATGAAGTGGCAGCCATCGAAAACTATGGGCCAGAAGTTGACCTGGAATCCTCAAGCTTTGATGAAGAAGCCTATAGGGTTGTAAAGGAGAAAATAGGAGAGGATCCCGAAGCATACCCAGATTGCAATATTATAGGCAAACACTTATATATCAGAACGGAACATGACCATGGAGACTCGGAAGGCAGCAGAAATGGTTTGAAACTCTGGATTCCCCAGAGTTTGACCAACTCTGTAATAAAGCGAGCACATGACGCTGTAATATGCGCCCATGGCGGCACAGGGAAAACGTTAGAACAAATTCGGAGAAGCTATTATTGGCCAGGGATGGTGACACAAGTAAGGGAGTATGTTCGGCTATGCGAAGTATGCAAAACCACAAAAGCTCCAAACACTACTTTAAAACCTTCAATGGGTCAACAAGCCGAATCTTCTAGACCTTTTCAGAGGCTCTATATTGACTTATTAGGACCCTATCCGAGGAGCAAACAGGGACATATTGGCCTGCTGATAGTTCTCGACCACTTTTCCAAATTTCATTGGCTGTGGCCACTAAGAAAATTCACAGCAAAGGCATTCATGGAGTTGGTACAGAACCAAATCTTTTTCGCCTATGGAGTGCCTGAATTGCTAATTAGCGATAATGGGTCGCAATTCAAAGCACACGACTTTAATGCTTTCCTTAGCAGCCTTTGGAGTAAAACACCAATATACGGCAGTGTACTCGCCACAATCGAATGCATCGGAAAGAGTTAACCGATCAATAATAGCGGCGACTAGGGCTTATTTGGAAAAAGACCAAAGTGCATGGGATGAGCATATTCCAGCAATCAGCTGTGCGTTGCGAAATAGTGTGCACCAGAGTCTAAAATGTGCCCCGTATCAAGCGTTATATGGGTTCAACATGATTACCCATGGCAGTATAAGCTCTTGAGGAATTTAGGGTTGCTGGAGGAGAATGTAGGTGGCTTCCGTAATGAGGATCAACTGCAGCTGCTGCGAAAGCAGCTAAAAGCAAACATGAAAATTGCTTATGAACAGCAAGCCGAGAAATACAATTTGCGAACAAAAGAGGTAAATTTTAAAGTGGGACAGGAAGTGTTTAGGAGAAATTTCCTACAAAGCTCTTTTGAAAAAGGAGTGAATGCCAAGCTAGCACCTCTGTTCATAAAGTCAAGAGTCCGTGAAAAGCAAGGAAATTCCTACTACATTCTAGAGGACCTACAGGGAAAATTAGTGGGAACATAACACGCGAAGGACATACGGCCATAATAAAAGGAGAACCTACACATTTCTGTTTAGTTCCCTACGGACGCCTACGAACTAAACAGTGGTTGTGATGAACGGACAGAGTCTTATAATTAATACATTAAAATTATAAATAAATATTAAAACTAAAGTTTCTTAAAATATATTAAATTAAATTAAAGCTAAGTGTGAGGAATCTGTAAGAAAAAAATCAATTAATTAGTAAAATAATTAATGCAACTTTGCATACTTACGGGGATTATGATAGAAGTATGAGGTATCCTTAATGTTGTCTCGTCAGTGTTGGAACTTGTCCGAAAGAGAAAAGAAAGGGGGCAAAGAGGAGAATAAGTATGGCGATTTACTAGATTTTGCTAGATCATGGCAGTCATACATTCTCCTCCGCGACGCCTGGGTGCCTGTGTAACAAAAAAAAAAGGAAAGAAAACGGAAAAAGTGTTAGTGACCAAGAAAATACAAATTTTTGAATTTTCCCATACAGCCCGAGGCGCAGTGTCAATTTACCTGCAACAGCATTTCGGGCAAAGCAGCGTTGGCGCGCTAGCAGCCTAGTGCTAGAGGGCGCGGAGTTCTGCAACGGGGCATGATCTGCGAACTCTGGAAATAAAGAAAGAAGAGCGATGAGGACAAAAATTCACCATATGTAACAAAAATCAAAGAAAATTAACTCATGAAGGCTCACTTATTGAGAAAATACCAGACACATAATTATATACACCGAAGGCCCAGGCAAAGACAATCTGTTTGACAGGGAAATCTATTTAAAAAAACAAAAAAAAAAGCAAAAAGAAAATCAGTTTAGAACAAAAAAAAGAAACGAAGCAAAGAAAACTCACCATTGCAGCAGCTTACGGCAGTGTGCAGCTTACGGCAGTTTTACAGCAGCTTACGGCAGTGTGCAGCTTGCGGGAGTTTTGCAGCAGTTTGGCGATCGTTCCAATTGCAGTTCTGGCAACAATTTGGCAGCCAACTATTTGTGCGTTATACTTGTTATTTTTGCGGCGATTAACTAAATTCCGAAAGAGTAAAATAAATCAGTGTGATGTTAGACTAGGCAAATTAAATTAGAATAGTGTGTTAAAGTCATACTAGGGAAAGGAAAACTGTCTTAGTTGCCATTTTTTTTTGTTATTTTTTTCGAATCTTGCTTTATTTTCTGCCTAGTGTATAAAATAAGATAAACTTTAAACAAACATTTAGCAACCAACGATCTATTGGGCCCAACGGAGAACTGGGGGCAAGTGTACACTTGTTTTATATTTATTACTATACCATTTACGAGGAAATTGCACAACCTTTAAACAAAAAAAAAAGAATAATACAAAAAAAACATATATATATATAAAAAGAAAACTACAGAAAACTAAGCAAGCAATAAACATTTTTATTGTTGATACCACAAATCAAAACAACAAGGGTAAACACAAAACAGCTGTTTGTATTGCACTGATCATGGCATATTAAGACCTTTTTCTAATTACGATTAAATTGTGTAGGTACTTATCTGTTATGTAGGTATAAACTGGATATCCACTGGCACTACACACAAAATCACACCCGATAAAATTTAGCTTGCGCCGCGCGAATATTTGAGTTACGAAAATTAAATGCGATAATTGCCGTCTTCTAAATTGTAAACACATTGAGATGCGACTAGATCGATAGGTTTTTTTGGAGTTTATCGAATAGTTAGTTAGCGTCGCAATCTTGAAAATAATGTTTATTTGTATATTAGGTTTATATTAATAAGATATTCGCATAGGTTTAGAAAAAATTTTATTCTTTTCTTTATTACATTATTAAGATATTAAATTATTAGGATCATATGAATACTTATTAATAAACATGAAAACGGTTAGGAATTTAATATGTATATATTTTATAAGAAATAAATGAAGAATTATATGAAGTTTAACATGGAAAACTAAACAAATTTAATAATGATTTCTGAAGGTTGATGAAAGGGTAATGTTAGGTCAGGGAGTTCTTCAAATTACTGCGAAAAAAGGACTCATAGGTAGGGTGGGTAAAGACGCGGGACCTACACCAACACCAGTAGTGTCCCCGAAGTGCGCCCCGTAGAAGGGTAGTGGTTCTTTTCTTGCTTTCTCTTCTCGTAAATTCTATCACTTCTTCTTTTTGTTTTGTTCTTTTACTTTTCTTTTCTCATATCTATTTTCTGTCCCAAGACATAGTGGCAAAGATTCTTTTATTTTTATTTTGTGTTTCTTCCCTCATAAAAGAGCTAGGAAGTTCTCCAAAAGAACCCCCCCACAGGCTGATTTTGCTAGCCGCAAAAGAATCAAAGGGGAGGGCGGCCTAGCTAAAGAACGGAGAATATCCAGATATAAAATATCTATTAAATATAAAATCCATTCCGAGGGTGGACATAACACTGTCGAGTATAGTAATTGGAAATTTGGAAAACCAAAAAAAAAAAAAAAAACCAAAAAAAAAAAAATCAACGAAAGCTCACGCATGCATGATCAGCTCTCGCGCTGGTTCAATGTTCGGCTTAACTACACTAGCCTACACAAACTTAGTAACATTAGATTAACTATTCCTGCGATTTAAAATTGTATGCTGGTAGACTAAATAAAATATATTTTCTTAAGAATTAATGTTGTTAGCCTTCTGTTGTTACCCCAGTGGACAACAAACTTTTGATTAAATATAAATAGCCTAGCCTTCTGCTGGTAGTTTCAGTATAGTTTTAGTTTCAGATCATGAAATACGATTGTTTGTTTATGTTAACAAATGCCATCTACCGAAGAAATGTGTTATCAATTAAAAATAAAGTATAAGTTATAAAATGAATCTCTAAATGCCTGAATAATTCCTGAAGACATGGTATAATGATTAGATAGTCAATTCTGTTATTGGGATACTCTCTTACTGTCTCGCGCTGAGTAGGGTAGGGTACAGACTGCGAACGTCGAACATCAGCTCGCCGCTCTACAATAGATGCCTGTTTGTAAAAGCCTTCCAATTGTGTTTGTCGGAACGGAAATGTGCGTAACATGCAGAAGGAGGCATATCCGACCCCATAAACTATATATATTCTGAATCAGTATCAATAGCCGAGTCGATTGAGCCATGTCTGTGTGTCCGTCTGTCTGTCTGTCTGTCTGTCTGTCTGTATGAACACCTGGATCTCAGAAACTGTAAGAACTAGAGTCATAAACTTTTGTGACATACTACGTATATATTGCAGTGTCTCAAAGTTTTTTTTAAAATTTTGACACGCCCCTTCCCCCTCTATAAATCAGTAATAACTATTTAAAAACTACAATATTAACTTAACAACCAAAGTTGTTTAGCTTACATGACAAATACCTTTCCACGGGCGTTATGTGAAAATTTCATTAAAATCGGACTATAAATAAGTGAGATATGATACGAATTAAACTCACTTTGAACATATTTATATACTTAAGCATACCTAATTTACGCAAGCATACCGAAGTTCAAATCTAGCGTCAGACACACAGCATTTGATTAAAACTTTTTATTTGCATTGTATGGCAGCAGAATTGATTCACAATGCAGCTTTGCTGATGGGCCAAGGCGTGAGACAATGGCCGAGTGGTTAGAGAGGCGGACGGCTGCGAGAGAGTGCGTGTGTTCAACTCTTGGTTGAGGTGGGTGCGAATTTTCGTTTATTAATTTCTTCTTTTATTTATTTATTTTATTCTAATAAACTTAAAGAAAAGTTGCAGTCAAACAAATTAAATTATTTAATTAAATTTCAATAAAAAAAAAAAAATTTTCATTACTTTGTTTTCATATAAAAGACAATCAAATTATTATAGCTATAAATAATATTAATTATTTATAAATAAAGTTAAGTATTTTTATATTATTTAGCATGCATCAAAAAAAAGCGAACTAATGCGTTCTTCAATGCAGTCACTCTTTCCGTATTTTGTCTGTTATGACTGCAAGTTCAGTACGATTCCAATTGGATGTTTCCTATTTTGTTTTGCTCTCAATATTTTGCAATTAGAATGCTAAAAAATAACAGAGATCATAAGCCCTTGTAAAGTTATGAATGTGCGAGTGGGACGCCTATACATACATGTCAGCATATGCACACGTATGTATTGGAGTCCCACTTCAACACACATTATTGGACAAATGTGTACGAGTATACATACATATGTAGAATTAGATTTGCAGTTGCTGTTGTGTACCGACGATAGAAAACTAAGTTCTAATTACATATCTTGCGTTTTTTTTTTTTTTTTTGTTCCTTATTATTCCGCCTTCCATCGAACTCTATTTTGCGCCGTCTGTTTAGCTCTGTCCCATGTTGTGCTTGACTGGGTCAGTTCTTGGAGAATGGTTCTTCTCCAGTTCGCCTTTGGTCTTCCGATTCGTCTGCTGCCTTGGGGATTCCAGTCCAGTGCCATCTTGACAATACTGCTAGGGTTCCTTCTGAGAGTATGCCCTATCCACGTCCATTTTTCTTCCTTATTTGGATGTGTATAGGGGGCTCACCTGTGACCCGAGCCAGCTCTACATTGGATATTCTGTTTGGCCAGAAAATCCCGCATATAATCCTCAAGCATTTGTTGCTGAAGACTTGCAGTCTCTGTGTCATCTTCTTGGTGGTGAGCCATGTCTCGCTACCATACAGCAGTATGGACTTTACGCACGCATTGTAGACTCGGAGTTTTGTTCGCCTGCTTATTTCCTTGTTCTTCCAGATGCGATAGAGTCTCCCAAATGCAGATCGGGCTTTGGCAAGTCGGTTTATGACGTCATCTTCCACTCCGCCATTGTTGGATATGATGGTGCCAAGGTATGGGAAACTTGTGACGAATTCTATTGCGTTCCCATAAATGATGATGTTTCCTTGGCTAGAGTGGTTGAAGCGCATTGCCTTGGGTTTGGCTTCGTTTATCTCAAGACCGATCTTGCTTGTCGCAGAGCCTGTGAGAGGTCAGACAAATGTCGTCTGCATAATCCAAGTCCTCAAGGTGTCTGGTGAGGCTCCACGTGATTCCACGCTTGGGGTTGCACACTTTTCTCATAACCTCTTCAACCACGATGTTGAAGAGTAACGGCGACAATGGGCAACCTTGCCGAATTCCAGTATTCGTCTGGAAAGGTGCACTTGTTTTCCCGTTGTGCAGTACCGCCAAGTTGGCATCATCGTACATCGACTTGATGATACTGATGATGTTGGTTGGTATTCCTTTCCTTGCCAGTGCTCTCCATATAGCCGCTCTGTCTACTGAGTCGAAAGCCTTCTTGAAGTCTATGAACAGGAGGTATAGCGGGGCTCTCCATTCCACAGCTTGTTCGGTGATTATGCGTAGTGTATTTGCCTGGTCTACGCAACTCCTGTGTGGTCTGAATCCTGCCTGTTCATCTCTGATTGTTGGTTCGATTTTATCTTGAAGGCGCTCGTTCAGTAGAGTGGCCAACACTTTGTAGCTCGTGTTGAGAAGCGTGATTCCTCTCCAATTATTGCAGTCACTAAGGTACTTTCTTATTTTTAATACGTGTGGTATTTGATGTTTAAATACAAACAAACAGATATTAGGTGTACACGAGGGCTATACATACGTATATAATATACGTATATACAATCTTCATACAGACATCTGCTATGCAACTGTACCATTTGTAGCTTTACAAAAAAATTTAGTCCCCGTTGCCTTTTTCAGATCTATGATACAAGTTATAAATGTACTGACATCATTTAAATGATGACGAGGCTGCTATAGGTGTTGGTGCAGCCCGCTTTCTTTACCCGACCTTCCTTCATTTTCCTTCAGCGACGTTATTAGGAAATCCCCACAAGTCAGCTGATCTGCAAGCTCAGCCCATTTTCATCCAAAGAAACATATTATTGAATTTAGTTAAACATTTTAAACATCATTCATTTATTTATAATTAGAATAAATAGAGTTAATTGTCTTAGCATGATACTATAAACCAGTAAGGAAAAGCAACAGTCGCGCAGCACGCGACAGTGTGATATCCTTCGACATATGAATGTTCCTTCTATGTATGTACCCAAATTTCACATATGCTCATCTTTGAAATTAATCCCGAAGATAGATCGCGCCGCTTCGCCCTTCCCCTTGTTAGCTGACAGAAGCACTTGGTTTTATGCTCATACTTTCTTAAATAACTTCTTATTAACTTTATTGTCCGATCGGATTGTAATTTGGAGACTACGTAGATATTTCATTCAGCTAAGTATATGTTAAAGTCAGAAAGTTGTATCCTTTTACAGCGCTTACAAATTGAGTTCAATTTGTGGCAAATTATGATTTGTGCGCTGAGCATCTTGCAATTCGATTTCGTATACGATGGAACCTTTATTCCAAATTTGGTGTCCTAGTTTCAGATCTGTGTGTTCATCTGGTCGGACCCGCACAGCAGGACATCCGGACATCCGGACAGACAGACAGACATGGCTCAATCAATTCATCGGCTAGTGATCCTGAGCAAGAAACTATATGTGGTCTTTGTGGGGTCTGCCACGCCTCCCTTCTGCCTGTTACATACATTTGCACAAAGTTAGTATACCCTTTTTGACCATTTTCAATGATTAAATTTTTACATGACTTTATCTGAGTGTGTGTTTGTCATGTGTGTATTATTTCATAATTACTTTTTTCACGATTCACTTTCACTATTCTGCGCCCCCAAAGTTGTCGATGGAACTATAGATGATGGATTAAAGATGAGTGGCACCTCCGCCGCCATCAGTGTATGTTTGTGTGTACTGGCAAAAACAACACAATTCTTTAATTCCACCAAGGGAAACAACCTGAGAATTTTGTAACAGATAATTATTATATGCACAGATGGCATATGAAATTATATTGCTACTTACGATTGTTTAGCTCAAGGCCGCTTGACAAAGAGGTTATGTGTATGTGTGGCGTGCACACCTCATGCAAAGTGCAGCGTCACCATATACAAATATACATATGTAATTGACTAATAAGTCAGAATTACAATATTCATCCGATTAATGCGGCAGAGCGCACGAGCCCGACTCGTGCGATAGTTTGTTGAAAAATGGCTAAGCTAGTCCCTAGAGACTTAACCAACACTAATATCGATATCTGGGAAGGTATACAAGGTAAAGCTACTGACTGCGTTCAACTTGGTGGGCGCCAGTGTGATCCTTGTCCCTGCATTCTTCAAGTCGACGCATTACCTCCACGCGGTTTTCCCTGGATTGTAACTTAGCAACCGATGAGTTATAAACCAAAGTGCACGGCGGGATTTTTTATTTATTTAAATAGTTTATAGTCGGACTAAGGTCAGTCGACGGTTTAAAAGAAAAAAACAATTAATAATTATAATTAATAATTTTAAATTAAAAATCTTGACTGTGAGAAAAGACAAGAAAAAGAAATTAATTAAATTAAATTTGACTAAATTTGACTCTGGGATAAAGAAAAAATTAAAGAGCCGATCCAACATTTGTTGCAGAGGATTGGGGAAAACTCAGAAAAACCCAATCAGATCGGGAGAGTTAGTGTTAGTAAGCAAAGCCTTATCAAAATAGCGATTAGAATGTTCTAAGCATGCAGTTAGTTAAAAAGTGCTACTGTTACTAGAAAGGAGATAAGTATAGATAAGTAACTAGTTACTAGAAAGGTAGGTGAGGATTAGTGATTTAAAGCAAGATACAGCATTATTGTTGTTGTTAGATACAATGTAATATAGTTTATTATAGTCCGAACATAATACCCTGAAAGGCTCATGCAGGGCATAATTCGAGCTACAATAGGAAAGTTTTAGAGGAAGATAGTTACGGGTGATTCTACCAGGGACAGAGAAGTGTATTCGACTAAGCAAGTCGTTACTATCTATGTCCCCTTGTATAAGATTATTAATAAATACAACACCGAGCATAGTTCTACGATTGGCTAGGGAAGGCAGATTTAGTAACAAGAGTTTACTAGGATAGGAAGGAAGTTTTGAATTTGTATCCTCGCAAGGCAAATATTAAAAAAATTTTTCTGTACGGATTCAATGCGATCCTTGTGAACTGTGTACTGAGGACTCCAGACACATGATCCGTACTCCAGAATTGGACGAACAAGCGAGGTGAAAAGAGTCTTAGTTAGGTAAGGATCGTCAAACTCCTTAGACCATCTCTTAATAAAGCCGAGCACACCCATAGCTTTATTAACCATTGATGATATATGTTCGCAAAACTTGAGTTTGCGGTCCAAACGGACCCCTAGATCATCAACCAGGGAAATACAACCACAAAGGGAGTAAGATACGTACTTAGGACAGGCTCGTGAGAATGGCATCAGCTTGCATTTGGAGCTGTTTAGATTAAGAAGATTTGCACGACACCAAGAATAGAAACAGTCTAAGTCAAATTGAAGGCGAGAATGAGAGGAGTCATCTTTAAATTGAAAACATAGCTTGACATCATCAGGTTACATGAGAGTACGGAAGTTAAGTATGACCGTTGGGACGTCATTGATGAAAAGTGTAAAAAGCAGGGGGACCTAAATGGCTTCCCTGGGGAACACCAGATGTGGCATGAACGGGGTAAGAAAGATTATTCTTAAAGTGGACTCGTTGGGATCCTAATCCTTAAATTAGGTTTTGGCGTAGGACTTGATATCCACCCAAGGAAAACATCACATCAGTGAGGAATGCAAGAGGAGCCTCGGATAGATACCCGAAAAACGTTGACGACCACGGAAAATTCAAAAAGGATAATGATCTGAGAGTATACACTTGGAATGTACGCACATTGTATAGGCCTGGTGCCACTCAACAACTAGTGGATACTCTCAGCAATTTGAAGGCTGACATTACAGCTATCCAGGAAATACGATGGAACGGAAAGGGATGCATGAAGAAAAGGAATTGTGACATATACTATAGCTGTCATACCTATAGGCGCGAGTTTGGTTGTGGATTCGTCGTAAAAGCCAGGCTACGGCACCGAGTCTCACAGTTTACACCTGTAAACGAGAGACTTGCGACCATCCGAGTGGCTGTCAGATTCTTTGTAAATAAAGTGTTACGAGATTTAATTGATGCTAGACATGTAGTTGTGTATATGGACGATATTTTAATAGCTTCACCTGACTTTCCGAGTCATAAAAACTATTCTGGAAGCCATTAAACGATTACGATTATTCGGACTTGATTTGAATCTTAAAAAATGTAAATTTGCGCAAACCGAGTTAGAATATTTAGGTTTTAGAGCAATTGCAAGGGGTATATGTCTCAGTGACCGACACATTGAAGCTTTACAGAGATAGATACCCGGTCCCTATGAACCGAAAACAATTGGAATCCTGTCTTGGATTGTTCTCATTGTTCCGCCGATTTGTACCGTCGTTTTCGAAGATAGCATTTCCGTTAAGTCAGTTGTTGACGGGTGACAAACCGTTTGACTTCTCTCAGGAGTGCCATGAGGCCTTTCTACTTTATGCCAGAGTTTAATACAATCTCCAGTATTAGCAATTTTTGATCCAGAGCGAGAGACTGAATTACATTGTGATGCGAGTGCACGCGGATTTGGTGCTGTACTTATGCAGAAACAAAATGATTCCAAATTCCACACTGTAGCGTACTTTTTGAAATCAACTGCAGACACTGGGAAGAGGTTAAATAGTTATGAACTGGAGACGCTTGCTGTATATAACGCCCTTCGGCCTTCCATACTTATTTAGATCGCAGACCCTTTAAGATTATAACTAATTGTGATGCGTTAGCACGAACTTTGGCCAATGAAAATGGATCAGATAAAATTGAGCGTTGGGCATTATCCTTCGAGAAATTCATTATACAATACAACATCGGCCTGGGAAACTTATGAGCCATGTTTTTTTTTCTTTTTTTTTGTTCCTTATTATTCCGCTTGGGAACTTAGGGCCTCTATTAGAGCCTTCCATCGAACTCTATTTTGCGCCGTCTGTTTAGCTCTGTCCCATGTTGTGCTCGACTGGGTCAGTTCTTGGAGGATGATTCTTCTCCAGGTCGCCTTTGGTCTTCCGATTCGTCTGCTGCCTTGGGGATTCCAGTCCAGTGCCATCTTGACAACACTGCTAGGGTTCCTTCTGAGAGCATGACCTATTCACGTCCATTTTTTCTTCCTTATTTGGTGGTGTATAGGGGGGCTCACCTGTGACCCGAGCCAGCTTGCATTGGATATTCTGTTTGGCCAGAATATCCCGCATATAATCCCCAATCATTTGTTGCTGAAGACTTGCAGTCTCTGTGTCACCTTCTTGGTGGTGAGCCATGTATCACTAACATATAGCAGTATGGACTTTACGCACGCATTGTAGATTCGGAGTTTTGTTCGCCTGCTTATTTCCTTATTCTTCCAGATGCGATAGAGTTTCCCAAATGCAGATCGGGCTTTGTCAAGTCGGTTTGTGACGTCATCTTCCACTCCGCCATTGTTGGATATGATGGTGCCAAGGTATGGGAAACTTGTGACGAATTCTATTGCGTTGCCATATATGATGATGTTTCCTTGGCTGGAGTGGTTGAAGCGCATTGCCTTGGTCTTGGCTTCGTTTATCCCAAGACCGATCTTGCTTGCTAGCCTGGCGAGGTCATCTGTCTTGCTCAGGATGTCGCAGAGCCTGTGAGACGTCAGACAACTGTCGACTGCATAATCCAAGTCCTCAAGGTGTCTGGTGAGGCTCCACGTGATTTCACGCTTGGGATTGCACACTTCTCTCATAACCTCGTCAATCACGATGTTGAAGAGTAGCGGCGACAATGGGCAACCTTGCCGAATTCCAGTATTCGTCTGAAGAGGTGCACTTGTTTTTCCGTTGTGCAGTACCGCCAAGTTGGCATCATCGTACATCGACTTGATGATACTAATAATGTTGGTTGGTACTCCTTTCCTTGCCAGTGCTCTCCATATGGTCGCTCTGTCTACTGAGTCGAATGCCTTCTTGAAGTCTATGAACAGGAGGTATAGCGGGGCTCTCCATTCCACAGCTTGTTCGGTGATTATGCGTAGCGTATTTGCCTGGTCTACGCAACTCCTGTGTGGTCTGAATCCTGCCTGTTCATCTCTGATTGTTGGCTCTGAAGGCGCTCGTTCAGTAGAGTGACCAACTCTTTGTAGCTAGTGTTGAGAAGTGTGATTCCTCTCCAATTATTGCAGTCACTATGGTCCACTTTCTTATTTTAATACGTGTGGTATTTGATGTTTAAATACAAACAAACAGATATTAGGTGTACACGAGGGGCTATACATACGTATATAATATACGTATATACAATCTTCATACAGACATCTGCTATGCAACTGCTAGTGTCTCTTTCTCTAGTCAAAGGGGACCCTGGATGCGGCTAGTTATCATTCGGTTGGTGTGGTTCGATGACTAGAAAAGAAATGTTAAGATAAGTAGAGAACAATTTGTAGCTTTACAAAAAAAGTCCCGTTGCCTTCTTCAGATCTATGATACAAGTTATAAATGTACTGACATCATTTAAATGATGACGAGGCTGCTATAGGTGTTGGTGCAGCCCGCGTTCTTTACCCGCCCTTTCTTCATTTCCCTTCAGTGACGTTATTAGGAAATCCCTAAGCAAGTCAGCTGATCTGCAAGCTCAGCCCATTTTCATCCAAAGAAACATATTGAATTTAGTTAAACATTTTAAACATCATTCATTTATTTATAATTAGAATAAATAGAGTTAATTGTCTTAGCATGATACTATAAAAAAAGTAGTGCAATAGTGTTGCAACAATTTATTCTTCCTTTTTTCTATTTAATTCAGATATTTACTTTTCAATCTAGATATTCACGAGTGCATATTTTTGTTTCATTTTCAAATATCAAGTTTCAAAAATAGGGTAATAAATGTATAATAGTGCATTTACTCTTCATTAGTTTTTACTTTTCTTTTTAGTTTTACGATTTCAACATTTTCTTTCTTTATTTTAATAGATCTAAGTTACTAATATTTGGACCAGTGAATTGTATAATTAATTTAGCGAATCATATCGTGACAAGATCCTTGTTGATGTACGGTGTGTGTTGCTGTTTTGTTACAAGATAATAATATTTATGGCACACACATAATTATCAATTCACTGTTAAGAAGCTGATCATATAATTATACCCTTCGACCATTGAAAATGGTCAAAAAAAGGGTATACTAACTTTGTGCAAAAAAAAATTGTATGTAACAGGCAGAAGGAGGCGTGGCAGACCCCACAAAGTATATATATTCTTGCTCAGGATCACTAGCCGAGTTGATTGAGCCATGTCTGTCTGTCTGTCCGGATGTCCGGATGTCCTGATGTCCGGATGTCCGTCTGACCAGATGAACACACAGATCTCAGCTATTATAAATGCTAGAGACACCAAATTTGGAATGAAGGTTCCTATGTACTCGGCGCAAATCAAGTTTATTACAAATGTTAGGTGCCACGCCCACCGCCCCCCACAAATCAATAATTTAATTTTTGAACTCAATTTGTAAGCGCTGTATAAAAGATACAACTTTCTGACTTTAACATGTACTAAGCTGAATGAAATATCTACGTAGTAGATACAGAAACAGAAGTTATTTATGAAAGTATGAGCATAAAACCACCATATGAGCGCCATCTGTCGGGATTAATTTCAAAGCATGAGCATGTGCATATGTATATGGGTACATACATAGGAACATACATACATAGGTCGAAGGGTATCCCACTGTCGCGTGCTGCGCGACTGTTGCTTTTCTTACTGGTTTTTCTCTATCTTCGTATTTCTTTATGAATGATCAGTTAAGCACACTACATTGGCCTAGTTGCCAAAGAAAGTGTTTAGAGAAAATTGATAAAAGTGAAGACGAAGACAAATTATTCAGCTTATTTTAGAAATTAATTTTAAGAACCTTTTTTAGTTTTCTTTTTATACCCTTCGCCATTGAAAATGGTCAAAAAACGGTATACTAACTTTTGTGCAAATGTATGTAACAGGCAGAAGGAGACGGGGAGACCCCATAAAGTATATATATTCTTGCTCAGGATCACAAGCCGAGTCGATTGAGCCATGTCTGTCTGTCTGTCTGTCTGTCTGTCTGTTTGTCTGTCTGTCCGTCTGTCTGTATGAACGCACAGATCTCACCTATTATAAAAGCTAGAGTTACCAAATTTGGCAGGAAGACTCCTGTATACTATAAGCAGATCAAGTTTATTTCAAATGTTAGGTGCCACGCCCACCGCCCCCTCAAATCAATAATTGTATAAGATTATTAATAAATACAACACCGAGCATAGTTCTACGATTGGCTAGGGAAGTTACAAGAGTCTACTAGGATAGGAAGCTAGTCTTGAATTAACATCCCAGTTCAGGCCTCGCAAGGCAAATATTAAAAAGTTTTTCTGTACGCATTCAATGCGATCCTTGTGAACTGTGTACTGAGGACTCCACACATATGATCCGTACTCCAGAATTGGACGAACAAGCGAGGTGAAAAGAGTCTTAGTTAGGTAAGGATCGTCAAACTCCTTAGACCATCTCTTAACAAAGCCTAGCACACCCATAGCTTTATTAACTATTGATGATATATGTTCGCAAAACTTGAGTTTGCGGTCCAAACGGACCCCTAGATCATCAACCAGGGAAATTCTTTCCAGGGTACAACCACAAAGAGAGTAAGATACGTACTTAGGATAGGCTCGTGAGAATGTCATTAGCTTGCATTTGGAGCTGTTCAGATTAAGAAGATTTGCACGACACCAAGAATAGAAACAGTCTAAGTCAAATTGAAGGCGAGAATGATAGGAGTCATCTTTAAATTAAAAACATAGCTTGACATCATCAGCTTACATGAGAGTACGGGAGTTAAGTATGACCGTTGGGAGGTCATTGATGAAAAGTGTAAAAAAGCAGGGGACCTAAATGGCTTCCTTTGGGGAACACCAGATGTGGCATGAACGGGGTAAGAAAGATTATTCTTAAAGTGGACTCGTTGGGATCCTAATCCTTAAATTAGGTTTTGGCGTAGGACTTGATATCCACCCAAGGAAAACATCACATCAGTGAGGAATGCAAGAGGAACCTCGGATAGATACCCGAAAAACGTTGACGACCACGGAAAACTCAAAAAGGATAATGATCTGAGAGTATACACTTGGAATGTACGCACATTGTATAGGCCTGGTGCCACTCAACAACTAGTGGATACTCTCAGCAATTTGAAGGCTGACATTACAGCTATCCAGGAAATACGATGGAACGGAAAGGGATGCATGAAGAAAAGGAATTGTGACATATACTATAGCTGTCATACAGATAGGCGCGAGTTTGGTTGTGGATTCGTCGTAGGAGCCAGGCTACGGCACCGAGTCTCAAAGTTTACACCTGTAAACGAGAGACTTGCGACGATCCCAGTAGCTGTCAGATTCTTTGTAAATAAAGTGTTACGAGATTTAATTGAAGCTAGACTTATAGTTGTGTATATGGACGATATTTTAATAGCTTCACCTGACTTTCCGAGTCATATAAAAACTATTCTGGAAGCCTTTAAACGATGGTTTTTTTTTTTTTTGTTCCTTATTATTCCGCTTGGGAACTTAGGGCCTCTACTAGAGCCTTCCATCGAACTCTATTTTGCGCCTTCTGTTTAGCTCTATCCTATGTTGTGCTCGACTGGGTCAGTTCTTGGAGGATGATTCTTCTCCAGGTCGCCTTTGGTCTTCCGATTCGTCTGGTGCCTTGGGGATTCCAGTCCAGTGCTGAGAGCATGACCTATTCACGTCCATTTTTTCTTCCTTATTTGGTGGTGTATAGGGGACTCACCTGTGACCCGAGCCAGCACTGCATTGGATATTCTGTTTGGCCAGAATATCCCGCATATAATCCTCAATCATTTGTTGCTGAAGACTTGCAGTCTCTGTGTCACCTTCTTGGTGGTGAGCCATCTCTCACTACCATATAGCAGTATGGAATTTACGCACGCATTGTAGATTCGGAGTTTTGTTCGCCTGCTTATTTCCTTATTCTTCCAGGTGCGATAGAGTCTCCCAAATGCAGATCGGGCTTTGGCAAGTCGGTTTGTGACGTCATTTTCCACTCCGCCATTGTTGAATATGATGGTGCCAAGGTATGGGAAACTTGTGACGAATTCTATTGCGTTCCCCATATATGATGATGTTTTCTTGTAGTGGTTGAAGCGCATTGCCTTGGTCTGGGCTTCGTTTATCCCAAGACCGATCTTGCTTGCTAGCCTGGCGAGGTCATCTGTCTTGCTCAGGATGTCGCAGAGCCTGTGAGACGTCAGACAACTGTCGACTGCATAATCCAATTCCTCAAGGTGTCTGGTGAGGCTCCACGTGATTCCACGCTTGGGGTTGCACACTTCTCTCATAACCTCGTCAACCACGATGTTGAAGAGTAGCGGCGATAATGGGCATTGCCGAATTCCAGTATTCGTCTGAAGAGGTGCACTTGTTTTTCCGTTGTGCAGTACCGCCAAGTTGGCATTATCGTACATCGACTTGATGATACTAATGATGTTGGTTGGTACTCCTTTCCTTGCCAGTGCTCTCCATATGGTCGCTCTGTCTACTGAGTCGAATGCCTTCTTGAAGTCTATGAACAGGAGGTATAGCGGGGCTCTCCATTCCACAGCTTGTTCGGTGATTATGCGTAGCGTATTTGCCTGGTCTACGCAACTCCTGTGTGGTCTGAATCCTGCCTGTTCATCTCTGATTGTTGGCTCTGAAGACGCTCGTTCAGTAGAGTGGCCAACTCTTTGTAGCTAGTGTTGAGAAGTGTGATTCCTCTCCAATTATTGCAGTCACTATGGTCCACTTTCTTGTTTTAATACGTGTGGTATTTGATGTTTAAATACAAACAAACAGATATTAGGTGTACACGAGGGCTATACATACGTATATAATATACGTATATACAATCTTCATACAGACATCTGCTATGCAACTGCTAGTGTCTCTTTCTCTAGTCAAAGGGGACCCTGGATGCGGCTAGTTATCATTCGCTTGGTGTGGTTCGATGACTAGAAAAGAAATGTTAAGATAAGTAGAGAACAATTTGTAGCTTTACAAAAAAAAAGTCCCGTTGCCTTCTTCAGATCTATGATACAAGTTATAAATGTACTGACATCATTTAAATGATGACGAGGCTGCTATAGGTGTTGGTGCAGCCCGCGTTCTTTACCCGCCCTTTCTTCATTTCCCTTCAGTGACGTTATTAGGAAATCCCTAAGCAAGTCAGCTGATCTGCAAGCTCAGCCCATTTTCATCCAAAGAAACATATTATTGAATTTAGTTAAACATTTTAAACATCATTCATTTATTTATAATTAGAATAAATAGAGTTAATTGTCTTAGCATGATACTATAAAAAAGTAGTGCAATAGTGTTGCAAAAATTTATTCTTCCTTTTTTTCTATTTAATTCAAATATTTACTTTTCATTTCAGATATTAACTTTCAATCTAGATATTCACGAGTGCATATTTTTGTTTCATTTTCAAATATCAAGTTTCAAAAATAGGGTAATAAATTTATAATAGTGCATTTACTCTTCATTAGTTTTTACTTTTCTTTTTAGTTTTACGATTTCAACATTTTCTTTCTTTAATTTAATAGATCTAAGTTACTAATATTTGGACCAGTGAATTGTATAATTAATTTAGCGAATCATATCGTGACAAGATCCTTGTTGATGTACGGTGTGTGTTGCTGTTTTGTTACAAGATAATAATATTTATGGCACACACATAATTATCAATTCACTGTTAAGAAGCTGATCATATAATTTTTCTCTATCTTCGTATTTCTTTATGAATAATCAGTTAAGCACACTACATTGGCCTAGTTGCCAAAGAAAGTGTTTAGAGAAAATTGATAAAAGTGAAGACGAAGACAAATTATTCAGCTTATTTTAGAAATTAATTTTAAGAACCTTTTTAGTTTTCTTTTTATACCCTTCGCCATTGAAAATGGTCAAAAAAGGGTATACTAACTTTGTGCAAATGTATGTAACAGGCAGAAGGAGGCGTTGGAGACCCCATAAAGTATATATATTCTTGCTCAGGATCACAAGCCGAGTCGATTGAGCCATGTCTGTCTGTCTGTCTGTCTGTCGGCCCGTCTGTCTGTATGAACGCACAGATCTCACCTATTATAAAAGCTAGAGTTACCAAATTTGGCAGGAAGATTTCTGTATACTATACGCAGCTCAAGTTTATTTCAAATGTTAGGTGCCACGCCCACCGCCCCCTCAAATCAATAATTTAATTTTTGAACTCTATTTGTAAGCGCTATATACAAGATACAACTTTCTGACTTTAACATATACTAAGCTGAATGAAATATCTACGTAGTCTCCAAATTAAAATCCGATCTGACAATAAACACAGAAGTTATTTAAGAAAGTATGAACATAAAACCAAGTGCTTCTGTCAGCTAATAAGGGAGGCGGGCGAGCGCGAAGCGCGAGCGCCATCTGTCGGGATTAATTTCAAAGCATGTGCATATGCATATGTGTATGAATTTAACAAATTAAACTATACGGGAACATAGGTCGAAGGGTATCCCACTGTCGCGTGCTGCGCGACTGTTGCTTTTCTTACTGGTTTCATATATATAATATGAATGCTTAGAAATTAAAAACTAGTGTGTGTGTGATTGATTAAATTTTTACATGATTTTATCTGTGTGTGTGTGTCATGTGTGTATTATTTCATAATTACATTTTTTTTCACGATTCACTTTTACTATTCTGCGCCCCAAATTTGTCGATGAAACTATAGATGATGGATTAAAGATGAGTGGCACCTCCGCCGCCATCAATGTATGTTTGTGTGTACTAGCAGAAACAACACAATTCTTTAATTCCACCAAGGGAATCAACCTGAGAATTGTGTAACGAATAATTATTATATGCACAGATGGCATATGAAATTATATTGCTACTTACGATTGTTTAGCTCAAGGCCGCTTGACAAAGAGGTTATGTGTATGTGTGGCGTGCAAGTTATATAAATCTCCTATTTGGTATCCAAGGGGTCTTCCTTCTGGAGTAGAGAATTATATTAATCTCCTATTCGGTATCCAGGGGGTCTTCCTTCTGTAGTAGAGGTACGCCTTTGACACTGAATTTAGGTTGATTATGTTGGAGGGCTTGACTTCGCCCCTTAGTTATATTGCTAGCCTTGTGGCGTAGCAATTTAGTGTAATTAAGAACAAGGTTATTTTTACGGCTATGTGCCGGAGTTGAGCTGTAGTTTATTGAGCAGCTTTGTAAGAACTAAAACTAGGAAGTACAAAGAGATATATTGTGGCTCCAAGCTAGAGTCGGCAAGCCGACTCAGCATAAACGATAACGCAGCCACTTGCAATATTTTCAAGTGTCAGGTTACCGTTGCCGACCGAGCGGCCGGGGCGCTGAACTTATACGTCAGCGGAATTTACTTGGAGCGACAATGTGCAGTTTTTTTGTGTTTCTTACGCAAGACTTATGTGTTAACTACCCCCCTCAAGTTGCTGGCCGACCTCGGTCACCTTGTAACTATTGATGATCTTTTTCCACTTTCCTCGATGCTTGCCATTTCCTTATAAGTAGCCACACGAAGATGAGACTACTGAAAATGATGCTGAGGATGATGCCGAACGATGCTAAGTTCCTAGATGCCTTGGTGGCTGCCAATTCTCCCTTGAAGTTCTTGATGACTTGTAGGTTGAGATTATTCATCCTGTGGAGCTGGGGCATACTCAACACAGGGTCATGGCCGATGATGTTGAGCAAAGGAGACCCGGCGATGCCTGGTGCCTTCTCCATGATCCCACGCTCGTTCACGTATCTCGTCCCGTTGATGGTGGCGGAAGATCGGAAGGTGACGAGGTGGGTTCTATTTGTGGTGACTTCTAGACCGTCGTCTGTGCGGATCTTAGCGGCACTTTCATTGATTATGATGACGCCGTCGTCCACGAATGTGATTGGATTGAGATGGCTCAGTTGTGTTCGGCATGAGGCGGCGCAGTGCAGTGCTCGGGCGCATGAGTCTTGTGCGGAAAATTTGCACACGGAGGCGTAGGTTGTCGCTACGCACTCAGTGACTGCTAGTACATCATCGTTTCATTCGGCTACGGTGTCGTCTGATAATTGCAATGCGACATGTTGGTGGGATACAGGGTATATGGTGACCTTTTTGCAAATGAATTTCGCCCTGGGATACGCTATTAAGATATGAATTATGTTTTCGGACTGGAGGACTTTTATCTTGGACGCTTCTGTGAGACTAACTATGGGAATTTCTAACGGATGTCCATTTAAGATAGCTTTCAAATCGTTATGCTCGAATATAGTTGGATTGATTATGTTGGCTTTAGCCAATGTGATTGTGAGGATTAGGTTTGATATTTGATTTATTAAAATTCTATTTCTTGCTAACAGTGTTTCATACAAATGCGGAGTATCTACTACGTCATTCTTTTTCGCTTTAATTATTTCATTTACTGCGTCAGTTAGTTTGTTGATCTTTTCTTGCGTTTCCGAGTTGATAACTATTTGCTTATTGCTTACATCGATTAGTTGCGATTCGGACCACCTCACCTTCTCAAAGTCAGACGCATCTGGTGTGCCTGCTATGACCTTCAGTACTGAGCCTAGGAAGTCTAAGCTTCTAGCCATTCTATGGTGTATTTGAACAACGGACAATAAACTCCTAATGTGATCTATATCTGCATCTAATAACTTCCGCATATGTGATTGTGGGAATAATTCAATTAATTTTTTCAGTCTCGTCTGAAATAACACCAAATTCCGTCAAATTACTGGCGTGCCTTAAATAGTCCCTTTGTTCCCATACCAATACCTTTCCGTCTATTATTGGAATATAATTGGAATATGAATAGTCGATAATCCGACTTTGTACCATCCCTAACATTAACAAAACTGCAACTTGCATCCTGTAATAGAGAAACAAGTTTGTGCGGTTAGTCATGTGCTGTTAATCCTACTTGGTTTTTCTTATTACTATATCAGGTTGTCCTTATGGACCACCCTCCCTCTGATAAGAACAGACGTTCCTAGGTCTGCTTGTATCTTTTCCTCCGTACAAAGTGGTGTCAGTTTGTTGCCTAACCTCTTGTTATTCTAGATGAACACCTTTTCGCCTACTTCGAATATACGGTTCTGCCTGTTTGCATTACACCTATCAAGCACAGCTTGCTGTGCTTTTTGGATTTTTTCCTGTATATTTTGTCTAAATTCGGGGGATGCGGCGTGTATAACATCCAACGGTTTTTGGTTGGTGACCGAGTGAATTGATCTGTTATACTCTACAGTGCACTATGGGTAAAAAGCCGGAAATTTTAGTATTAATTACAATTTTAAAGATAGAGACTTGAATTTTTTATATGTATTATTAGGATTATTAAATAGAATTTCGGAATTTTTTTTTTTTTATCTGACCACGCCTTCATCTCCACATCCACATCATCGCCCACAAAAACAACCCTTGAAAATAAAGTGAAAAATGTATTTATATACAAATGAAAGCGGTTTTGAAGAGAGATGGATGGGAGGCGAAGAAGGTTTGGGTGTTAAACTGTCTGTGGTTCAACCGCAGGTGTCTTTCCTGGGGGATTGGCGTGGGAGCGAAGTGAGGACACAAGATGCAAAAACCATTATTATGAGATAAAAGTCAACAAATTTTTTATATTTTATTAAGTTTATTAATATTCTTAAACTTCCTGCTCTAAAAATATATTATGGCAATCAAATTCGTCTTCCCCTTCCACTTCTTCTTCTTCATTATTAGATTGATAATTTGATAAAGTTCTGCATCCGGATTTTGAAGAATATCGATTACTTCTTTTGGGAGGAGTTTCTTTTTTTCCAAACTTACTTAGATCTCTTAAACAAAGACTTGAAAGCAAAGGATCAGATGAATCCATTGCTCTATTGAAAACATCAGTAATGTTTACTAGTCGGCTACATTTCCTAGCGTGAGATTTTCTATCACTCTTGTAAAGTTTGTTGCGCGCTTCTGACGCGTTTTCTTCAAGGACACCAACAGGAACAATAAATTGGTTAATAATTTGATATCCATGTACCAATATTTTGTGGACAGTTGGGGACATTGGCATTGGCATTGGCATAGAGATTGGAAATTGAAGCACCATGTACGAGAAGTGGTGTTGAATGCCCTTGTTCTGCAGCCAGCTTATTTGCTAATTTTCTTTTAAGTTGAGGTCCTGCTTCCGACCAGGTTTGTATAGTGTCATTTCTGGCTTATCAATAACGACAACAATTTTAGACTCAAGCCACAGTGAATGATTTCGTTTGAATCACTCCAACATTCTATTGCATTTCCTTAAGTGATTGTTCACATAAGCAATAAATTGGTTCACTTTCTTTGAAATTGTAATCTTTTGCTCTTTAGTCACATAGTTCTATTCTATATTTTCCAAAATATAACTGTTAACAGCATCTGCATCGCGTTTGTTGTTGCTCCAAACATCCAATAGCACTGCATGACTGTACTCATACACATCTACAACATATAATGTTTCGCGAAAAGGGGCAAAAAGGGGCAAAAAATATTAATACCTTTTGATTCCAGATATATATGTTAAAAACATACAACTTTAACCTTGGTGATTCTTTGTGCCATACAAAAGTAATATTCCACAGAACACCAGAACGTTTGCTAGTAAGCAATTGAAAATACTCACAAGCAATACATGGGACAATTCAACAACAACACACAATTATCGGAAAACATGTATTAACGATTAATTTATATACTCTGACTTGCTTTTTCCATAATTAAAAAATAAACTCAAAGTTTGCAATGAAGACAATATTTGCGCTGCAAGTTGTTACATTTTTTTTCGCCAATTTTCACATTTCAAAGCACGTCTGAATCAGCTGACTTGGAGAGCGCGCCAAAAATAAACGATAACTCGTAAAAATGTTCTAAAATTATTTTTAAGCTATCTTGTTACTAAGGAATCAAAAAATGAAAGCAGCATTAAAATATCAATCACAAAAAAAATTACATTAATACCAAAATTTCCGGCTTTTTACCCATAGTGCAGTGGCTCTCATAATAAGCTCCACTGTGTCGCTGGCTTTTTTGTCCATTCTTAGGCTTCTGGCTATATCTGCCAGCGTACTATGAAATCTTTCTACTTGACCGTTGGAAACGCTGTGCAATGGCGGTGCATTAACAATGTCTATATCGTAGCTATTTTTGAGCAGCGATACTATTGTTTCAGAATTAAATGCTGCCTCGTTGTCGCAGAATTTTGTCTTAGTCTTTGGGAATAAATTGACCAATTGAATGATAGGTATCTTTAGTTCTAGGATTGTTCGGGACGAGACCGGTTGTACTACAGCAAATTTCGAAAATTTGTCTACGCAGGTAAGGAAAAAATTTTTGTCGGTGGAGAAAATATCAATATGCAGCATTTCGCCAGCATATGATGGAATGGGTGAGACTCCAAGCTTTTGTTTCTATCATATTTTGATTTGGTGCATACTTTGCAATTGGTGACCACTTCACTTGCTAAGTTATTCATTTTAGGAAAATAGTAGTCACGAAGCACTTGTTTAACGTTTTCCTGTGCGGCTCTGTGCGCACGGTTGTGTTCTGCTGTGATAATTTCTATTTGCTCGTTTCTGTCAGTAATGTCTAACACGTACGTTTTGCAATGCCACAGCTTGGTGGCTGGGAAATTTAACACAAGTTCCTGTTGAAAGCTAGCAAGTGTTGGGAGATCGCAATGAATTGCGTTAACTGCATCTGGGATGATGAGTGGTTTTAATATGTCGAACAGAGAATTTTTATTTACGAAATTAATGATGTGGCGAATTTTCTTGCCGAAGAGTATCATTTTTCTCTGCAGTGGGAAGAGTGCCTCTTCCAGGACAATTTGGTTTTTAAAACAGTTCAATGGTTTGTCGGTTGTCTCAACCGTGTAGGTTAGTGAGGTCTCACTATGAATTGTTGCGACGTCTGATGGGGGTTCGTTTTGTGTAGCATTAATGACTTGCCTGGACAAGGCATCAGCTACAAAGTTTTCCTTACCAGGTTTATAGAACACTTTGGCGTTATGTTCGTCAATGAATGCTTTCCACCTTTTAATTTTTGCATTCGTGTTTCTGTCAGAGACCGCGAAGGTAAGATGGATAAGATAAGATAAGATAAGCTGATGGTCAGTGAATATATTTATTTCTTTTGTTCCATATAAATAATTTTGTAACCTACCTAAAGCCCAGACTATAGCTAATAACTCTCTTTCATTCGTAGCGTAATGAGTTTCACTATCTTTCAACGCTCTGGAAATCATAGTTATCGGTCTACCTCCTTGAGACAAAACAGCACCAATGCCGTCCGTGGATGCGTCAGTTGTCAGATCGAATGGCGTTTTGAAATTTGGGTACATGAGGATTACATCTTCTGATGCTAGAATATTCCTCAATGTCTCGAAGGCATTGCGCTGAGTTTCATTAAACTCAACTGGGATTTTTTTGGACATATGTTTGCTCACGGAGCCGTTTTCTCCTTTGAGAATGTTGGTCAACGGTCTTGCTATTGCTGCAAAATCTTTGATGAAGTTTCTGTAGTAATTAGCCAATCCAAGAAATGATCGCAAACTGAGAAAGTTTTTGGGTTCGGGAAAATTCTGTATGGCTTTAACCTTTTCAGGGTCAGTTGTGGCCCCGTTTTTATACCCTTCGACCATTGAAAATGGTCAAAAAAGGGTATACTAACTTTGTGCAAAATGCAAATGTATGTAACAGGCAGAAGGAGGCGTGGCAGACCCCACAAAGTATATATATTCTTGCTCAGGATCACTAGGCGAGTCGATTGAGCTATGTCTGTCTGTCTGTCCGGATGTCCTGATGTCCGGATGTCCGTCTGACCAGATGAACACACAGATCTCAGCTATTATAAACGATAGAGACACCAAATTTGGAATGAAGGTTCCTATGTACTCGGCGCAGATCAAGTTTATTACAAATGTTAGGTGCCACGCCCACCGCCCCCACAAATCAATAATTTAATTTTTGAACTCAATTTGTAAGCGCTGTATAAAAGATACAACTTTCTGACTTTAACATATACTAAGCTGAATGAAATATCTACGTAGTCTCTAAATTACAATCCGATCGGACAATAATCACAGAAGTTATTTAAGAAAGTATGAGAATAAAACCAAGTGCTTCTGTCAGCTAACAAGGGAGACGCGCGAAGCGCGAGCGCCATCTGTCGGGATTAATTTCAAAGCATGTGCATATGTATATGGGTACATAGTACTACATACATAGGAACATACATACATAGGTCGAAGGGTATCCCACTGTCGCGTGCTGCGCGACTGTTGCTTTTCTTACTGGTTGGTTACTACGAAGCCTAGAAATTCGACGCTTTCTTTGAAAAATTGGGTCTTTTCTTGAGCCACAAGCATGTTGGCACTACATAAACATTCTAATACCGTGTCCATGTGGCGAACATGTTCAGCTTCGTTAGTAGAATAAATTATTACATCGTCGATGTACACATAACAAAATATCCCTATATGTTCTCTGAGGACATCATCGATGGCCCTCTGAAAAATGCTTCCAGCGTTTTTGAGTCCGAAGGGTAGTCGGCAGAATT
Organism: Zaprionus nigranus; assembly: GCA_018903425.1. Taxonomy (NCBI): domain Eukaryota; kingdom Metazoa; phylum Arthropoda; class Insecta; order Diptera; family Drosophilidae; genus Zaprionus; species Zaprionus nigranus. The sequence goes on from JAEIGD010000176.1 coordinate 29,455, forward strand.
CATACTTTCCACCATTGACTGAGAACGAGGTCTTTTCTCGGTCATGTTCTGCCAGATAAATCTGGTGGTAACCCGATTTTAAATCTAAGGTCGTGAAAAATTTTGCTTGTCCTAGATTCGCTAAAATCATAGGAATACTCGACATTGGATATCGATCTGCTATAGTGCGCTCGTTTAGCTTCCTAAAGTCGATAACTAACCGCTTATTTTTGTTGCCGTTAGCGTCGAATCCTTTCTTATCGACAACCCAGGACGGGCTGTTGTATGGAGACCTGGACGGCCTGATTATACCATTATCTAGCAATTGCCTGATTTCGCTAAGTGTGGTATTGTAACTGCTCAGATTTGTCCTGATAGCTGAGCTTGTTCTCTTGTAAATCTAATGCTACTCCTGCTCGCGTTAGCAAGTCGAATCCTATAATGGCATCAAATGAAGTGAGAGTGTCTAATATAAAAAATGGGGAAACCTGACCAAATACTTTCATAAGGCATTTCGTCGTTATTTCGCTCGAACCGTGTATCGAGCTTACGGTGAAAGGGTTTTCGACAGGAACTACGCCATTTAATTCCTTTAAAGGCTTGACGTAATTTTTTGCCGCTCCTGTGTCTATAAGTATTCTTATTGTCCTCCCACCCAACTGCCGCTTGATGAATGGCAGTCGGGAGCGTTCCCCTAAAAAATTGACAGAATCGCTTTCGAAACCTGCCTCACTATCTTCTTCAGTTTGTGTTACAGCGGCCTCTGCCACGTCTGCGTAACTGGGGTCCTGCTCTTGAGAGGCATTTTGAACAATGTTATTGAACCGTTGGCGTCTTTGGCCTGTGGCTCTATCGGAAGTATTTGACCTTTTTTGTGCTTGCTCTACTTCCTCTTGGGGTTTTCCGTAATAAGTACGCTGCCTAAATCTGGATGAGGAGTCGACCTCCATTGGTTCTGGCTTTTGATTTGTTTCCTCCCTTTTATTTTTCTGGTTTTCTAGTGTAATGTGGATTTTGTTGTTGTCCACGTTCGGGCTTATTGTATTTTCCCTGCTTTGAATTTTGTGGGTATCTTCTATTCTCTTCCCTTGCTTGATCCCTTTCTGCCATAGCCCTGGCATATGTAGCAGAAAATATGCTTCGTTCTAGGCTTGCTTCAGCTTCTCTGGCTAGTTCCAAAGCTGATGGCAAGTCCCTCGGCTGTCCCGGAAAAACTACTGCTTTGATGGATTTCCTCATACTCGAAATAAACGCGTGTAGCGCGTCTGATCTAACTTCTTCGTTGAGCAGTGTGGCTTGCTCGGTTTCGTGGGTCATGACTATTTTGTTTGTGACAAGTGTTAACTTTTTCTCAACCTCGTCATAATAGTCCATTAGGCTCAAGTCGCCTTGTCTAACCATTTCTAGTCCTTGCCTTAACAACCGTAGTGATGTCTTGTCGGCATAAAAGCAATCTAATCTAGCTATTATAGTATCGAAATTAAGCACTGGATTATGTGATACCAGAACGGCTCTTGCGGCCCCTCTGATTTTGTTCCTAATTATGGTTACTGCTTGATAGTGAGCAGAGCTACCATTAAAAGGTTTGAATAACTCGTAAGCATCGCAGGCTGATTGCCTCCATGCTACGTACTCGTCAGAGCCCCCTCGAATTCGGGAACGGACTTGATTATATCTAAAGGGATGTCGTATCTGACATCTGGCTGAACAACAATTCGCTTGAAGCTCTCCACTCGAGGAGCTTGGACGCGCAAACTGTTCAGTTCGATTGTCACTGCGTTCAGCTGTGACTGAAACCTCTCTTCTTGCTGGGCCAAAGCTTGGCTAACAGCGTTCTGTATCAAGGCCTGTACTTGGTTCGCGTCCATGATTGCTTGGCTAAGGCTATGGTTTGGCCACTAAGCAATGAACACATAGAGACGTCAAACAGCCCTGAAGCAGTTTGAGAGTCATTTTTCAAAACGGCTGCCCCACAGAAGAAGATGAACAGAAGCAGACTTCGGCTGAACGCTCGACCGGGTCAGCTCGCTGTTCGGCTCTCAGTACAAACAGTGAATAGCATCAAAACTGCTTCAGTCGCACAACGACAGCGGAACGATAAGCATGTGCGTACTTCTTTGCACTGTACGATCGTTACCATGTGTGCGTGTATGCATGCACGGCCCGCGTATGAATGTATGCGTTGCTTGTGAAGTTTGGCAATAGGCAAATGCTTCGGCCAGCGTGCTGGCAGCCTGAAGTCAATTTTGTGTTTCGGCGTCGAGAGCCTAGAGACCGAGGCACAGGGCCGTAGTGAGGGTTTTACGGGCCCCTGTGCAATACTTATCAGGGACTTCTACTTAAATTACCTTAATTAATAAATATATTTGTGATTACCAAAGGAATTAAATTGTACAAATATATCCCCATTAATAACATTTTTATGTTTGGTAACAGTGAGCCCCTGACTGTTGAGAGCCCTTCTGTACCGCACACCCTGCGCACTTTTAGCTACGGGCCTGGCCAGCGTGAAATCAACTGTGTGTTTGTTTTTGTCTTTGTCATCGAGAGCTAAGAGACCGAATTACAGTGAGCCAAAATGGTTATTTGGCGGCAATTATTTTAGCATCTGAAAACATGTGTATTTATGTTTAATTTTTGAGAATATGGATTGAATATTCATATTTATATTATATTTTGTAGAGCAAAATTATAATATCAAAAATAAGTTTTGATAATTATAAACTTTTTGTATATGACTTTACCAATATTGACAAAATTTGTGAATTAAAATAAAAAATTCGGAATACATAAATATGTAATTACTAAATAAAATTATCCTTATAGAACAGAGGTTTTAACATTTTCGCCGCAAGATAACCATTTTTGCCCACTGTACCTGTCTCTAGGCTCTCAACGCCGAAACACAAAATTGACTTCAGGCTGCCAGCGCGCTGGCCGAAGCATTTGCCTATTGCCAAACTTCACAAGCACCGCATACATTGATACGCGGGCCGTGCATGCATACACGCACACATGGAAACGATCGTACAGCGCAAAGAAGTACGCACATGCTTATCGTTCCGCTGTCGTTGTGCGACTGAAGCAGTTTTGATGCTTTGCACTGTTTGTACTGAGAGCCGAACAGCGAGCTGACCCGGTCGAGCGTTCAGCCGAAGTCTGCTTCTGTTCTTCTTCTTCTGTGGGGCAGCCGTTTTGAAAAATGACTCTCAAACTGCTTCAGGGCTGTTTGACGTCTCTATGTGTTCATTGCTTAGTGGTTTGGCACTTCAGTAAAGTTCTGGTTTGGTACTTGGGTAAAGTTTTGGTTTGGTGCTTGGCTAGAGTACGCCTCTGGGTTTTGGACTTGGGAATCGTTATGGTTCTGTCCGTGGCTTATATTGCCCGTCTCCCAGTTGCTGTCTTCGTCGCTGTCACACTCTACTTTTATGTTCCTATAAAAGTCAAAGCGGCTCATATGCCTGCTTTTATGTCAACTAGTTGAATTAGTTGTTAATGTTATTTACCATCACGCATGAGCATGAAACACTATGTGGTAATTATTGTAATTATTTTTCCAATCAAGCCAACTTTTGGCAACTTTTCTTTATATGTATGTTGAAATTTTTTTTTGAAAACTTTTTGAAAACTTCTTTAATGAACTTACATGGTTTTCTATTCCGTAGATCCTATTGCGTTGGGCGCCAGTTATATAAATCTCCTATTTGGTATCCAAGGGGTCTTCCTTCTGGAGTAGAGAATTATATTAATCTCCTATTCGGTATCCAGGGGTCTTCCTTCTGTAGTACAAGTCAGGTTACCGTTGCCGACCGAGCGGCCGGGGCGCTGAACTTATACGTCAGCGGAATTTACTTGGAGCGACAATGTGCAGTTTTTTTGTGTTTCTTACGCAAGACTTATGTGTTAACTTGCACACCTCATGCAAAGTGCAGCGTCACCATATACAAATATACATATGTAATTGACTAATAAGTCAGAATTACAATATTCATCCGATTAATGCGGCAGAGCGCACGAGCCCGTCTCAAGGACGCGCTGTCTTGAGCCAGTTGTGTCGAAAATAATTGGAGTGCCGCTAGGGTGCGCCTGAAGGCTATGCAAACAAGTGTCTAGAGAAAAACAAGGAAATTATTAGAGCTTGTCCAGCAATAAGTATGCTGTTAACACAGTACTTACTTGGTAATAAAACCAGCAAAACTCGGTAAATTTCCGTGGATGATGCCTTTTAAAAGTCGAGAATATTCATTTTTCTCACTTCGAAATGTATAGAGGCAGGTCACGTTGTCTTAACGTCAGATGAGAAAAAGAGATGGACCAAGGGCTTAGATTAGAGAGACTTAACTTACAAGGTAAAACTACTGACTGCGTTCAACTTGGTGGGCGCCCGTGTGATCCTTGTCCCTGCTTTCTTCAAGTCGATGCACTGCCTCCACGCGGTTTTCCCTGGATTGTAACTTAGCAACCGCTGAGTTATAAACCAAAGTGCACGGCGTGATTTTTTATTTATTTAATTAGTTTATAGTCGGACTAAGGTCAGTCGACTGTTTAAAAGTAAAAAAAACAATTAATAATTATAATTAATAATTTTAAATTAAAAGTAAAATCTTGACTGTGCGAAAATACAAGAAAAAGAAACTAATTAAATTAAATTTGACTAAATTTGACTCTGGGATAAAGAAAAATTAAAGAGCCGATCCAACATTTGTTGCAGAGGATTGGGGAAAACCCAGAAAAAACCAATCAGATCGGGAGAGTTAGTGTTAGTAAGCAAAGCCTTATCAAAATAGCGATTAGAATGTTCTAAGCATGCAGTTAGTTAAAAAGTGCTACTGTTACTAGGAAGGAGATAAATAACTAGTTACTAGAAAGGTAGGTGAGGATTAGTGATTTAAAGCAAGATACAGAATTATTGTTGTTGTTAGATACAATGTAATATAGTTTATTATAGTCCGAACATAATACCCTAAAAGGCTCATGCATAATTCGAGTTACGGGTGTTACGGGTTACGGGTGATTCTACCAGGGACAGAGAAGTGTATTCGACTAAGCAACTCGATACTATCTATGTCCTCTTGTATAAGATTATTAATAAATACAAGGGAAGGCAGATTTAGTAACAAGAGTCTACTAGGATAGGAAGGAAGTTTTGAATTTGCATCCCAGTTAAGGCCCGCGTTCTTTACCCGCCCTTCCTTCATTTCCCTTCAGCGACGTTATTAGGAAATCCCTAAGCAAGTCAGCTGATCTGCAAGCTCAGCCCATTTTCATCCAAAGAAACATATTATTGAATTTAGTTAAACATTTTAAACATCATTCATTTATTTATAATTAGAATAAATAGAGTTATTTGTCTTACCATGATACTATAAAAAAAGTAGTGCAATAGTGTTGCAACAATTTATTTTTCCTTTTTTTCTATTTAATTCAGATATTTACTTTTCATTTCAGATATTAACTTTCAATCTAGATTCACGAGTGCAGATTTTTGTTTCATTTTCAAATATCAAGTTTCAAAAATAGGGTAATAAATGTATAATAGTGCATTTACTCTTCATTAGTTTTTACTTTTCTTTTTAGTTTTACGATTTCAACATTTTCTTTCTTTATTTTAATAGATCTAAGTTACTAATATTTGGACCAGTGAATTGTATAATTCATTTAGCGAATCATATCGTGACAAGATCCTTGTTGATGTACGGTGTGTGTTGCTGTTTTGTTACAAGATAATAATATTTATGGCACACACATAATTATCAATTCACTGTTAAGAAGCTGATCATATAATTTTTCTCTATATTCGTATTTCTCTTTTGAATGATCAGTTAAGCACACTACATTGGCCTAGTTGCCAAATAAAGTGTTTAGAGAAAATTAATAAAAGTAAAGACGAAGACAAATTATTCAGCTTATTTTAGAAATTAATTTTAAGAACCTTTTTTTTTTTTTTTATACCCTTCGACCATTGAAAATGGTCAATAAAGGGTATACTAACTTTGTGCAAATGTATGTAACAGGCAGAAGGAGGCGTGGGACACCCCATAAAGTATATATATTCTTGCTCAGGATCACAAGCCGAGTCGATTGAGCCATGTCTGTCTATCTGTCTGTCTGTCTGTCTGTCTGTCTGGCCGTCTGTCTGTGTGAACGCACAGATCTCAGCTATTATAAAAGCTAGAGTTACCAAATTTTCCTGCGTACTATAAGCAGATCAAGTTTTTTTTAAATGTTAGGTGCCACGCCCACCGCCCCCACAAATCAATAATTTAATTTTTGAACTCAATTTGTAAGCGCTGTATAAAAGATACAACTTTCTGACTTTCACATATACTAAGCTGAATGAAATATCTACGTAGTCTCCAATAAACACAGAAGTTATTTAAGAAACTATGAACATAAAACCAAGTGCTTCTGTCAGCTAACAAGGGAGGCGGGCGAGCGCAAAGCGCGAGCGCCATCTGTCGGGATTAATTTCAAAGCATGTGCATATGCATATGTGTATGAATTTAACAAATTAAACTATACGGGAACATAGGTCGAAGGGTATCCCACTGTCGTGTGCTGCGCGACTGTTGTTTTTCTTACTGGTTTTATATATATAATATGAATGCTTAGAAATTAAAAACTAGTGTGTGTGTGATTGATTAAATTTTTACATGATTTTATCTCTGTGTGTGTGTTATGTGTGTATTATTTCATAATTACATTTTTTTCACGATTCACTTTCACTATTCTGCGCCCCAAATTTGTCGATGAAACTATAGATGATGGATTAAAGATGAGTGGCACCTCCGCCGCCATCAATGTATGTTTGTGTGTACTGGCAGAAACAACACAATTCTTTAATTCCAGCAAGGGAATCAACCTGAGAATTGTGTAACGAATAATTATTATATGCACAGATGGCATATGAAATTATATTGCTACTTACGATTGTTTAGCTCAAGGCCGCTTGACAAAGAGGTTATGTGTATGTGTGGCGTGCACACCTCATGCAAAGTGCAGCGTCACCATATACAAATATACATATGTAATTGACTAATAAGTCAGAATTACAATATTCATCCGATTAATGCGGCAGAGCGCACGAGCCCGTCTCAAGGACGCGCTGTCTTGAGCCAGTTGTGTCGAAAATAATTGGAGTGCCGCTAGGGTGCGCCTGAAGGCTATGCAAACAAGTGTCTAGAGAAAAACAAGGAAATTATTAGAGCTTGTCCAGCAATAAGTATGCTGTTAACACAGTACTTACTTGGTAATAAAACCAGCAAAACTCGGTAAATTTCCGTGGATGATGCCTTTTAAAAGTCGAGAATATTCATTTTTCTCACTTCGAAATGTATAGAGGCAGGTCACGTTGTCTTAACGTCAGATGAGAAAAAGAGATGGACCAAGGGCTTAGATTAGAGAGACTTAACTTACAAGGTAAAACTACTGACTGCGTTCAACTTGGTGGGCGCCCGTGTGATCCTTGTCCCTGCTTTCTTCAAGTCGATGCACTGCCTCCACGCGGTTTTCCCTGGATTGTAACTTAGCAACCGCTGAGTTATAAACCAAAGTGCACGGCGGGATTTTTTATTTATTTAATTAGTTTATAGTCGGACTAAGGTCAGTCGACTGTTTAAAAGTAAAAAAACAATTAATAATTATAATTAATAATTTTAAATTAAAAGTAAAATCTTGACTGTGCGAAAATATAAGAAAAAGAAACTAATTAAATTAAATTTGACTAAATTTGACTCTGGGATAAAGAAAAAATTAAAGAGCCGATCCAACATTTGTTGCAGAGGATTGGGGAAAACCCAGAAAAAACCAATCAGATCGGGAGAGTTAGTGTTAGTAAGCAAAGCCTTATCAAAATAGCGATTAGAATGTTCTAAGCATGCAGTTAGTTAAAAAGTGCTACTGTTACTAGAAAGGAGATAAATAACTAGTTACTAGAAAGGTAGGTGAGGATTAGTGATTTAAAGCAAGATACAGAATTATTGTTGTTGTTAGATACAATGTAATATAGTTTATTATAGTCCGAACATAATACCCTAAAAGGCTCATGCAGGGCATAATTCGAGTTACGGGTGTTACGGGTTACGGGTGATTCTACCAGGGACAGAGAAGTGTATTCGACTAAGCAAGTCGTTACTATCTATGTCCCCTTGTATAAGATTATTAATAAATACAAGGGAAGGCAGATTTAGTAACAAGAGTCTACTAGGATAGGAAGGAAGTTTTGAATTTGCATCCCAGTTAAGGCCTCGCAAGGCAAATATTGAAACGTTTTTCTGTACGGATTCAATGCGCTCCTTGTGAACTGTGTACTGAGGACTCCAGACACATGATCCGTACTCCAGAATTGGACGAACAAGCGAGGTGCAAAGAGTCTCAGTTAGGTAAGGATCGTCAAACTCCTTAGACCATCTCTTAATAAAGCCGAGCACACCCATAGCTTTATTAAGCATTGATGATATATGTTCGCAAAACTTGAGTTTGAGGTCCAAACGGACCCCTAGATCATCAACCAGGGAAATTCTTTCCAGGGTACAACCACAAAGAGAGTAAGATACGTACTTAGGACAGGCTCGTGAGAATGGCATCAGCTTGCATTTGGAGCTGTTTAGATTAAGAAGATTTGCACGACACCAAGAATAGAAACAGTCTAAGTCAAATTGAAGGCGAGAATGACAGGAGTCATCTTTAAATTGAAAACATAGCTTGACATCATCAGCTTATATGAGAGTACGGGAGTTAAGTATGACCGTTGGGAGGTCATTGATGAAAAGTGTAAAAAGCAGGGGACATAAATGGCTTCCCTGGGGAACACCAGATGTGGCATGAACGGGGTAAGAAAGATTATTTTTAAAGAGGACTCGTTGGGATCCTAATCCTTAAATTAGGTTTTGGCGTAGGACTTGATATCCACCCAAGGAAAACATCACATAAGTGAGGAATGCAAGAGGAGCCTCGGATAGATACCCGAAAAACGTTGACGACCACGGAAATTTCAAAAAGGATAATGATCTAGAGTATACACTTGGAATGTACGCACATTGTATAGGCCTGGTGCCACTCAACAACTAGTGGATACTCTCAGCAATTTGAAGGCTGACATTACAGCTATCCAGGAAATACGATGGAACGGAAAGGGATGCATGAAGAAAAGGAATTGTGACATATACTATAGCTGTCATACATATAGGCGCGAGTTTGGTTGTGGATTCGTCGTAAGAGCCAGGCTACGGCACCGAGTCTCACAGTTTACACCTGTAAACGAGAGACTTGCGACGATCCGAGTGGCTGTCAGATTCTTTGTATATAAAGTGTTACGAGATTTAATTGAAGCTAGACTTGTAGTTGTGTATATGGACGATATTTTAATAGCTTCACCTGACTTTCCGAGTCATATAAAAACTATTCTGGAAGCCATTAAACGATTACGATTATTCCGACTTGAGTTGAATCTTAAAAAATGTAAATTTGCGCAAACCGAGTTAGAATATTTAGGTTTTAGAGCAAGTGCAAGGGGTATATGTCTCAGTGACCGACACTGTCTTGGATTGTTCTCATTGTTCCGCCGATTTGTACCGTCGTTTTCGAAGATAGCATTTCCGTTAAGTCAGTTGACGGGTGACAAACCGTTTGACTTCTCTCAGGAGTGCCATGAGGCCTTTCTACTTTATGCCAGAGTTTAATACAATCTCCAGTATTAGCAATTTTTGATCCAGAGCGAGAGACTGAATTACATTGTGATGCGAGTGCACGCGGATTTGGTGCTGTACTTATGCAGAAACAAAATGATTCCAAATTCCACACTGTAGCGTACTTTTTGAAATCAACTGCAGACTCAGAGAAGAGGTTACATAGTTATGAACTGGAGACGCTTGCTGTATATTACGCTCTTCGGCCTTCCGTACTTATTTAGATCGCAGACCCTTTAAGATCATAACTGATTGTGATGCATTAGTACGAACTTTGGCCAATGAAAATGGATCAGATAAAATTGAGCGTTGGGCATTATCCTTCGAGAAAATCAATTATACAATACAACATCGGCCTGGGAAACTTATGAGCCATGTTTTTTTTTTTTTTTTTGTTCCTTATTATTCCGCTTGGGAACTTAGGGCCTCTACTAGAGCCTTCCATCGAACTCTATTTTGCGCCGCCTGTTTAGCTCTGTCCCATGTTGTGCTCGACTGGGTCAGTTCTTGGAGGATGATTCTTCTCCAGGTCGCCTTTGGTCTTCCGATTCGTCTGCTGCCTTGGGGATAACAGTCCAGTGCCATCCTGACAATACTGCTAGGGTTCCTTCTGAGAGCATGACCTATCCACGTCCATTTTTTTTCCTTATTTGGTTATGTATAGGGGGCTCACCTGTGACCCGAGCCACCTCTGCATCCGCTGAAGACTTGCAGTCTCTGTGTCACCTTCTTGGTGGTGAACCATGTCTCACTACCATATAGCAGTATGGACTTTACGCACGCAATGTAGATTCGGAGTTTTGTGCGCCTGCTTATTTCCTTATTCTTCCAGATGCGATAGAGTCTCCCAAATGCAGATCGAGATTTGGCAAGTCGGTTTGTGACGTCATCTTCCACTCCGCCATTGTTGGATATGATGGGAAACTTGTGACGAATTCTATTGCGTTGCCATATATGATGATGTTTCCTTGGCTGGAGTGGTTGAAGCGCATTGCCTTGGTCTTGGCTTCGTTTATCTCAAGACCGATCTTGCTTGCTAGCCTGACGAGGTCATCTGTCTTGCTCTGGATGTCGCAGAGCCTGTGAGACGTCAGACAACTGTCGACTGCATAATCCAAGTCCTCAAGGTGTCTGGTGAGGCTCCACGTGATTCCACGCTTGGAGTTCTCTCATAACCTCGTCAACCACGAATTCCAGTATTCGTCTGGAAAGGTGCACTTGTTTTTCCGTTGTGCAGTACCGCCAAGTTGGCATCATCGTACATCGACTTGATGATGCTAATGATGTTGGTACTCCTTTCCTGGCCAGTGCTCTCCATATGGCCGCTCTGTCTACTGAGTCGAATGCCTTCTTGAAGTCTATGAACAGGAGGTATAGCGGGGCTCTCCATTCCACAGCTTGTTCGGTGATTATGCGTAGTGTATTTGCCTGGTCTACGCAACTCCTGTGTGGTCTGAATCCTGCCTGTTCATCTCTGATTGTTGACTCGATTTTTTCCTGAAGGCGCTCGTTCAGTAGAGTGGCCAACACTTTGTAGCTAGTGTTGAGAAGTGTGATTCCTCTCCAATTATTGTAGTCATTAAGGTCCCCTTTCTTTTCAAACTTTACAATGATTCCGCTCTTCCAACAGGCCGGTACCATCTCGCTTTCCCATATGCGGGAAAAGTGCGGGTGCAATGTTTCAGCCATCAGCTGGGTGTCAACTTGTAGAAGTTCAGCTGGTATGTTGTCTTCCCCAGCTGCCCTATTGTTCTTTAGCTTCTTCATGGCATTTCCTATTTCTTGTAAAGATGGCGGCGAAGACGATATCCTGACGCTACCACTTGATGGGACAGTGTTTCGAAAGTCTGTGGCCACAGTTGTTGTCCAGGTATGGCTGATTTCCATGAAGTGTTGTCGCCATCTTCGGATTTGTGCGTCATCATTGGTTATGAGGTTGTCTGCTAGATCTCTGATATGTTGGGACTGTTTGTTCTGTCTTCCGGTGATCCGTGAAATCAGCTGGTATAGCGAGCGCATGTGGTTTTGTCCTGCCGCTCCTTCGCGTTGTCTGCAAATCTATCCAGTAGAGCTCTCTTGTCGTCTCTGGCGGATTGTTTCACAGCTCTGCACAGAGTCCGATATTCTTCGTGATTCTGTGCGATCTGATCCGTCAGTGACTTAAGACTGTTTCTCCGTCTGATTAGGTCCCACGTCCTCTCGGATATCCAGTCGGTCATTTCGCGATGTTGTGTGCTAAGTATTTGTTCCGCGGTGATCTTAAGAGTCCTACAAGTGTGTTCCCATGGGCGTTCTTCTTCTGGGATCAGTTGTTCTCGCAATGTGGATGCCATCCTTGCATTGAGGTTGTTGTCCCTTAGGAGGTGAAGATTTAGGGGAGATGCCCTACGATGTTTGCTGCTGGTAATGATCCTCGAGTGGTTGCGGTTCAACTTTATTGCAAGTTCTCCAATGACCAGCTCGTGATCGCTATCTATATCTGCTCCCCTTTTATTCCGCACGTTGAGCAACGACTGCCTCCATTTTCTGCTGATGCATATATGGTCGATCTGGTTGAGCGTGTTTCCAATTGGAGATGTCCATGTGTATTTATGGACCTCTTTATGGGGAAACTGCGTGCCCCAATGACCAGTCGGAACAGTTGACAGATTTCAACTAGTCTGTCACCATTGTCATTGCAAGTCCCTATTTCGTGCTGTCCCATTACTGATTTAACTCCGGTGTTGTTGGAGTGTACCTTCGCATTAAGGTCCCCCATGAGAATAGTGATGTCACCTTGCCGTAGCTTAGGGAGGGTCGCTGTGAGGGCAGTGTAGAAGTTGTCTTTGATGTCTTCCTTGGCGTCTTCTGTCGGGGCATAGCATTGAATGATGTTTATGTGTCTAGCCTTGCACTTGAACCTAATGAGTCTGTCAGATACGGGTTCCCAGGAACGTAGTGCCTTCTTGATCTTTCTGGCTACAAATATTCCTACACCATATCTGCCGCCTTCATTAGTACCACTGTGCAGAACTAGATTGATATTGGATGTTGTTGTTTCCTCGCTGCCAGGCCACCTCATCTCGCTAATTCCAGCTATTGCTACCTGCAATTTCTGCATTTCTGCCTCGAACTGCGCTAATCTTGATGGTCCTTTAGAGTTCTAACGTTCCATTGTCCAATTCGTGTGCGTTTTGAGATGCCTAAAGTCGTCAACGAGTTGGGGGTGTTGATAATAAACTGGATTTGTTTATTTATAATATATTATTTTATTTAACTTAATGAGCTTGTGCTGCGTGCACTTCCTTTCTTCTTTACATTTTATGAGCAAGTGGACAATTGACTTCATTATGTTAATCAACACTATATAATGCATTTACAGAACAGCTGATTTACTCTTATGCTAATTAACATTACATATCAAGACATACACATTTATTCCAACACGCCTCTTAAATTTGTTGTCTTGATTTTATCATTCATTACTTTAACTTAACAGCATCTCTATTCCTTATAAATTTTTGTTTGTCTAACGCTTTGGTTAACATGTCTGCTATATTAAATCTCGATTCTATCTTTACAATGTCTATAATACCCTTTTCGTAATTTTCATTAACATAATGATACTGCACTTCAATGTGCTTCGAATTTTTTGTAAAGTTACCAAATTTAGCTATCGCTACTGCGCCTGAATTATCTTCATATATATTTATCGCTTTTTCATTATTAATATTAAATATCTCATATAACATGTTTTTGACAAATAATATTTCGGTGACTGCTTCTGACATAGCAATATACTCTGCAAACGTTGAACATTTTGTTACAGCGTGTTGTTTGTGTGTTTTCCAATAAATTATATTTCCATACATTCTTATTATAAATCCCGTTGTGGATTTTCTATCAATATTATCTCCTGCATAATCTGAGTCTACCATACAATCTAGTATTTCATTATTTCCATTATCTTCAAACGTTAAATTCAGATCTCTTGTTTTATATAAATATTTTAATACTCTTATCGCGTATTTATAGTGTGTTGAATTATAACAACTTTGATATATGCTTAAGTAATTTACGGAATATGATATATCTGGTCTTGTACCTGCGCTAATATATAATAATTCACCTATTAAGTTTCTGTATTTAATTTTCTCATCACATTCAGTTGATTGATCTAGTTTTAAGTTTGTTTCCATTGGAGTTTCATATAGCTTAGCATTTTCGAGATTATACTTAATTGCTAGTGATTCAATATATCTTTTTTGATTTAAAGTCATTTTCTTACTCTCAGTACTATAATTAATATCTATTCCAATATAGCTGCCGATTTTTCCTAAATCTTTCATTGTAAATTTATTCATTAAACTGTCTTTAATTTCGCTTATTTTTGTTTTGTTCTTACTGCATATCAATATGTCATCTACAAATACTAAAATATATATTTCATCTTTATCTTTTCTATTTACATATAAACATCAAAACTGCTTCAGTCGCACAACGATAGCGGAACGATAAGCATGCGCGTACTTCTTTGCGCTATGCGATCGTTTCAATGTGTGTGTTTATGTATGCACATGCTGGCGTGTGAATGTATGCGGTGCTTGTGAAGTTTGGCAATAGGCAAATGCTTCGGCCAGCGCGCAGGCAGCCTGAAGTCAATTTTGTGTTTCAGCGTCGAGAGCCTAGAGACAGGTACAGTGGGCAAAAATGGTTATCTTGCGGCGAAAATGTTAAAACCTCCGAAAACATGTGGCTTGTTATATAAGGATAATTTTATTTAGTAATTACATATTTATGTTTTCCGAATTTTTTATTTTAATTCCCAAATTTTTTCAATATTGGTAAAGTCATATACAAAAAATTATAATTGTCACAACTTTTTTTTTGGATATTATAATTTTGCTCTACACAATATAATATAATTATGAATTTTCAACCCATCTTCTCAAAAATTAAACATAAATACATATGTTTTCTGCCGCCAAATAACCGTTTTGGCTCACTGTAATTCGGTCTCTTAGCTCTCGATGACAAAGACAAAAACAAACACACAGTCAATTTCATGCTGACCAGGCCCGTAGCTAAATGTGCGCAGGGTGTGGCACAGAAGGGCTCTCAACAGTCAGGGGCTCACGGTTACCAAACATAAAAATGTTATTAATGCGGATATATTTGTACAATTTAATTCCTTTGGTAAACACAAATATATTTATTAATATATATATAATATCCGCATTAATAACATTTTTATGTTTGGTAACCGTGAGCCCCTGACTGTTGAGAGCCCATCTGTGCCGCACACCCTGCTCACTTTTAGGTACGGGCCTAGCCAGCGTGAAATCAACTGTGTGTTTGTTTTTGTCTTTGTCATTAAGAGCTAAGAGACCGAATTACAGTGATCCAAAATGGTTATTTGGCGGCAGAAAACATATGTATTTATGTTTAATTTTTGAGAAGATGGGTTGAAAATTCATAATTATATTATATTGTGTAGAGCAAAATTATAATATCAAAAAAAAAAAGTTGTGACAATTATAATTTTTTGTATATGACTTTACCAATATTGACAAAATTTGGGAATTAAAATAAAAAATTCGGAATACATAAATATGTAATTACTAAATAAAATTATCCTTATATAACAAGCCACATGTTTTCGGAGGTTTTAACATTTTCGCCGCAAGATAACCATTTTTGCCCACTGTACCTGTCTCTAGGCTCTCGACGCTGAAACACAAAATTGACTTCAGGCTGCCAGCGCGCTGGCCGAAGCATTTGCCTATTGCCAAACTTCACAAGCACCGCATACATTCACACGCCAGCATGTGCATACATAAACACACACATTGAAACGATCGCATAGCGCAAAGAAGTACGCGTATGCTTATCGTTCCGCTATCGTTGTGCGACTGAAGCAGTTTTGATGCTATGCACTGTGCAGTACCCCGGTCGGGAGTTCAGCCCGAACAGCTGACGTCTGCTTCTGTTCTTCTTCTTCTCCGGGGTACTCGGACCGCAAAATCACTCTCAAACTGCGCCAGGGCTGTTTGACGTCTCTATGTGTTCATTGCTTAGTGGTACCATGCTCTAGGGCTCTCTCTCAATCCGTATAATGCCTTAATTAATTTATAAACTTTGTTTTCGCCTGATTCGTAACCTTTTGGTTCATTTACATAAACTTCTGATTTTACATAGCCATTTAGAAAGGCTGTTTCGACATCCATCTGATTTATAAACAGACCATTTTTACAACAATATGAAAGTAATATCTTTAATGTTTGCATTTTTCCTACTGGTGAATATACATTTTCTAGTCGTTCTCTTTGTTCGAAACCTCTTACTACTAGTCTGGCTTTGTATGTCCCATCACTTTTCTTTTTGTACACCCATTTAACATCTATAATCTTTTTGTTGTTCGGCTTTTCTACAATTTGCCACGTATTATTTTTATTTAAGCATTGCATTTCTGTGTTCATTGCTCTGAGCCATTCTTGATTTTCGTTGCTTTTCATCGCTTATTCGAAAGTGTTCGGTACAGTTGCATTTATATGATTAATATAAATAAAATGTGTTACTGGATTACCGTATAGATTTACTGGTTTTTTTCTTTCTATTTGATGTTCTCTGTACTGTTAATTGTTCTTTGTTCTCCTCACTCTCGCTTTCATCGCTGTCTTTGGAATTAACTTCGTCGATGTTATTTGGTTCGTCTGTCTTAGCGTTGTCTTCATCATCTACTTCATTTTCATTTATTTCACTTTCATTATCATTCTGTTCGTTTTTCTCTAGGGAAATTTGTTTTGTTTTTTCTTCCACAATTTGAACATGTCTTGCGTTTATTACTCTATTGTTTACTAAAACCCTATATCCGTTTGTATTATATCCAACTAAAACTCCTAATTCCGATTTGTTATCCCATTTGCTCTGTCTACGTTCTTCTGGAACTCTAACGAAAACTCTACTTCCGTATATTTTTAAATTTTCAACGTTCGGTTTTATACCAAAAAATATTTCGTATGGGCTTTTATTTAATTCAGTGTTTGCGATTGTTCGATTTTTTAAATATGCTACTGTATTCATAACTTCTGGCCAATATCGCCTATGCATGTTTGCCTCTCTCATTAAGCACCTACCAATGTCCATTGCCGATCTATTATATCTTTCTGCTACGCCGTTTAATTCATGTACATACGGTGGACATGTAGTTAACTGAATTCCCTTACATTTTACAAAGTTTAATATTTCTCTATTCAAATATTCTTTACCGTTATCGCATTGAATTTGTTTTACTTTTTTACTGAACTGATTTTCAACATAATTAACATATTCTATTAAGCAGCTCGCCGTTTCAGATTTATTTTTAATACAATATATTCTCGCGCATTTACTAAAGTCGTCAACAAATGTCAAAAAAATTTTTTCCCCACAATAACCTGTTGTGCTGTGTGGTCCGTTTAAGTCTGTATGTATCAACTCTAATGTTTCTTTAGTTTTCTTTCTGTTATTCTCGAATGGTTCGTTTGACATTTTACTTTGTATACAATTCGCACATTTCATTTCTGTATTCTCGATTTTATCAGGTAGACCATCTAACATTTTATTCTTTATGAGTCTATTCAAATATTGAAAATTTACGTGGCCTAGTGCCCTGTGCCATTTTTCCTTTTCAGTTAATTTAGTTACATTTGTATATATTTCATTTGTTTTATTGTTTGGCATGAAACTTTTTATATTATATAAACTATCAATTTTGTTTGCATCTGACAACAATTCTCTTTTTTCATTATAGATTTTTGTATCATTATTTCTGGCTACGACTGTACATTTATTTTCAGTTATTCTTGATATGCTTAACAAATTTTGTTTTATGCCTTTTACATAGTATACATTTTTTATATCGATCAAGTTTTCATTTTTGTATGTTCTAAAATATGTTTCTACATATCCAATCTTAGTCGCTTGCAATTGTTTTCCATCGGCTACTTTAACAACAATCGGATTTTTTAAATTTACACAGTTTTTAAATAATCTACTATCGTTTATAATGTGATCAGTGCATCCACTATCTAATAACCAACTTATTTCGGATTCGTTGCTATTTTCGCTGTTATTACATTTTATTATTTTTTCGCCTTTTATCATTCTTGTTGTCCACGACTGTACGCCGTCGCTGTTTTCTTGCTGTCTACCTTGGTTCCCGTCTCCTGAGTGATCTCCACGTCCAGTTCCACGTCCGCGACCATTTCCATGATGTTGACCTCTGCCTCGACCGCCTCTTTGATTCGTGTTCTGATATCGCCTGTTGTCTTGTTGTTGTTGTCTGTTATCGCCTCTCGCATTTTGCTCAGCATGCCAGCAGTCCTTTTGAATATGTCCTGTTTTGCCACACAAATAGCAGTCTTTTTTAGTTTTGGTGTTAAATGTGCTTACGTTATTTCGCCTCTCCACTGGACCTCTGTTCAAGCTTTTTTCTTTTACTTTTGATTTTACATATTCCACTGTGCGTTGTGTTTCTGGAATCACATCCAAGAAGTCTCCAATATAACTGTAGCTTGTTGGTAACGCTTTTAACAAATACCGCATTTTTTCATTTTCGTCAATGGTACCTCCAGCGTTTTTAAATTTATTCACTGCTTTCTCGAATTCAATAAAGAATTCTTCCACTGTTTCATAGTCTTTTAGTTTTATTTTTTCTATTTTCCCTCTGCACAGTATTTGCAGGGCTGTTGACTTTGTCAAATACATTTCGTTTAATTTGTTCATAATTTCTAATGTCGTTTCGCACTCACTCACATATTCCAACTGTTTATCTGATATTGTACTTATTAAAATTGTTTTTGCTTTTAAATCTGTTTTCTTCCATGTTGTTTCACTGTCTTCCGTTGTTCTAATTCGCACTGCTGGTTCTTTTGCACTCTTTGTATTCTAGTATTGTCATTAGTCTGAATTTCCAACTTGCAAAATTTACTCCATCGAATATGGGCATAGCAATGTCTTCGATTTTCGCGTGTGCACTCATTTTTTCCGTTTCACTTTTAACATGTTTGTACTCTACTTTTATATCTCTTTCTACTTCATGCATTTTTTGCTCATTTTCATATTGATGGGTCACACTTTTCTATTTCCATGTAATTTATCAAAGCGTGCACGTGAACTTTTTTGTTAAATTTTAATCTGTTGCCATCGAACTTTATAGTTTATGTTTTTAATGTTTTTCACTTTATTAATTTAATATTTATCAAAAGTTTTGTTATCGTATTAGTATTTTTTAATATTTCGCACTTTTAATATTGTTTTCTATGTCTTTCAAACTTTTTCCTTATTGCGCTTTATTTTTCACGTTTTTATTTTCACAATTTTTGTCAAACTTGGATTTAGTATTGACTTTGGATTTATTTCATTAACCTTGGATTTATTTGATTAACCTTGCTCTGCTACCATGTTGATAATAAACTGGATTTGTTTATTTATAATATATTATTTTATTTAACTTAATGAGCTTGTGCTGCGTGCACTTCCTTTCTTCTTTACATTTTATGAGCAAGTGGACAATTGACTTCATTATGTTAATCAACACTATATAATGCATTTACAGAACAGCTGATTTACTCTTATGCTAATTAACATTACATATCAAGACATACACATTTATTCCAACAGGGGGATCCGTTTATGTGCCATGTAGATGAACTTAATCGAGTGGAACATGTGGGAGCGGTTAGTGACTTAGATATTGACTTCCAACTTCGGGTGGCACAAAGCAGAGACAAAGAAATTTTGACCTTAGAGAGCAATTAAAAACAGTAGACAATGATGAATATTAACTGAGTGGTGAAGTAGTATTTCAAAAATCACCTTCTGGTAACTTTCGGATGTACGTGCCTAAGGAGATGATAAATAATGTGATTCGATGCACGCATGAAAAAATCGGCCACTTAGGGGTTGAAAAGTGTTGTTCAGAAATTAAGAAACATTATTGGTTCCCGGTGATGAAGACATGGGTACTTAATTTTATACGTAACTGCTGAAATGTATAGTATATTCAGCGCCAGCGCGCACTAACAAGCGTAATATCACTAAGCAATGAACACATAGAGACGTCAAACAGCCCTGAAGCAGTTTGAGAGTCATTTTTCAAAACGGCTGCCCCACAGAAGAAGAAGAACAGAAACAGACTTCGGCTGAACGCTCGACCGGGTCAGCTCGCTGTTCGGCTCTCAGTACAAACAGTGAATAGCATCAAAACTGCTTCAGTCGCACAACGACAGCGGAACGATAAGCATGTGCGTACTTCTTTGCGCTGTACGATCGTTACCATGTGTGCGTGTATGCATGCACGGCCCGCGTATGAATGTATGCGGTGCTTGTGAAGTTTGGCAATAGGCAAATGCTTCGGCCAGCGTGCTGGCAGCCTGAAGTCAATTTTTGTGTAGTGAGGCACAGGGCCCCTGTGCAATACTTATCAGGGACTTCTACTTAAATTACCTTAATTAATAAATATATTTGTGATTACCAAAGGAATTAAATTGTACAAATATATCCCCATTAATAACATTTTTATGTTTGGTAACAGTGAGCCCCTGACTGTTGAGAGCCCTTCTGTACCGCACACCCTGCGCACTTTTAGCTACGGGCCTGGCCAGCGTGAAATCAACTGTGTTTGTTTTTGTCTTTGTCATCGAGAGCTAAGAGACCGAATTACAGTGAGCCAAAATGGTTATTTGGCGGCAATTATTTTAGCATCTGAAAACATGTGTATTTATGTTTAATTTTTGAGAATATGGATTGAATATTCATATTTATATTATATTTTGTAGAGCAAAATTATAATATCAAAAATAAGTTTTGATATTTATAAATTTTTTGTATATGACTTTACCAATATTGACAAAATTTGTGAATTAAAATAAAAAATTCGGAATACATAAATATGTAATTACTAAATAAAATTATCCTTATAGAACAGAAGAGGTTTTAACATTTTCGCCGCAAGATAACCATTTTTGCCCACTGTACCTGTCTCTAGGCTCTCAACGCCGAAACACAAAATTGACTTCAGGCTGCCAGCGCGCTGGCCGAAGCATTTGCCTATTGCCAAAATTCACAAGCACCGCATACATTCATACGCGGGCCGTGCATGCATACACGCACACATGGAAACGATCGTACAGCGCAAAAAAGTACGCACATGCTTATCGTTCCGCTGTCGTTGTGCGACTGAAGCAGTTTTGATGCTTTTCACTGTTTGTACTGAGAGCCGAACAGCGAGCTGACCCGGTCGAGCGTTCAGCCGAAGTCTGCTTCTGTTCTTCTTCTTCTGTGGGGCAGCCGTTTTGAAAAATGACTCTCAAACTGCTTCAGGGCTGTTTGACGTCTCTATGTGTTCATTGCTTAGTGGTAATATGTTCAGTATCCCGAGGGTACCTGTGCCTTTTGATACGATTCATATTGATCATTTGGGTCCCCTGACTTCCCTTCTGTCAAAGATGAAACAGCTGCTGGCTATTATTGACGCCTTTACGAAATTTATTAAATTGTACCCGACGAATTCAACGAGATCTAAAGTCTTGTGTAGCCCTACAGCATTACAAAGACCATTGTAGTCGGCCTCGTCGTTTAATAAGTGACCGCGGAACCTCATTTACATTAAAAGAATTTGAGAAGTTTCTAGAAGAGAAGAATATTCAGCATATCCTTAATGCCACTAGTTCGCCACAAGCAAATGGGCAGGTAGAGCGTATTAACCGTGTACTTACGCCTATGATGGGTAAATTGTGCGACATTGCAAATCACTTAGACTGGACGGAAACTATAATATAATATAATATATATACATATATATTAAACGTCTGCACGAGTGCACTCAAAATTTTCGGTTAATTGAGTACTCACAAGCTTAAGTCGCAATTCGGCGCGCCGAAACGGTTTCAGCAGAGATAATTGCGCATTGGCTAGCGTTGTTTTTGTTGTATGTATGTGGAATGAGTGAAATTCAAACCAAAGCGGAATGGATAGAATGAGTGGATGCAGTGTAAATGTGTAGAGTACTCGGATAAAATTTTGGCATTCTCTTCATTCATGGCTTGCAGAGCAGACGCAGCAAAGCAGAAAATTTTATAATTATATAATTATTTTTTATAATTATTATTAATATTATTATTATTAATTATTATTATTATTATTATTATTATTATTTTATAATTATTTTTCCCCAATTATATAAAGCTAGCTGCACCATTTTTTGTATTCCTGCGAGCAGCTCAGCATCTGAAAGAACATTTTCATACGCAAGAAATTTAATTTCGGGAAAAAGGTGCATTATTGCTAACAATTCTAATTCAGTAAACCAAATAATGTTTCTCCATTCTGTTATTGAAAATTAAAATAAATAAAATATATACTTATACATAAAAATTATTTCATGTCTTTCTATTTTTCTATGCCTTGCATGCAAAAGCAAAACGAAAACGAAAAAACAAACACGCAATAAATTTGACGTCGCCAATGCGGCGCACAGTTAACCGCTTCGGTTATTCCGAGTACTCGGTCGCGAGTACTCATTCGTGCATTGCCTCGCCGTTCGGTTATAGTAAATTTTTTACTCATGCCTTTACCACATTTGCCAAATCCGTTTTACTCAATGTCTCACTCATTCAGTCAGAACTTTGAGTGAGAGTACCACATGCTGCTTTGACTGTAGTCATGCAGACGTCTAATATATAATAATATGTATTGCGTGATGTTGATGATTGTCAAATTACGCAAATGCCTTATAACGGAATACTCGAGGTAAATAAACTTAAGAAATGGGTGTCAGAATCTGCGGATTTGATTGTTGATGAAAATCCTGAAGAATCACTGATAAGATTGGAAATTGAACCAATGTACACTGATGTAGAATACCTAGAATAAGATATTGTACCTAGAATAAGATTTTGTATCCCTTACGTTAACTGATATTGTCTGCAATTTGAGTGTCAGGAAGGCCGAACTGTAGTGGCACTAAGCATCGAACATATAGAGTACTCAAACAGCGGAATTTACTCATATGAATGCTATGCTGAGATGGGTACCCCAGAACACGAAGTGTTTCATGAGTGAGCGCTCGGCTCTGTTCGCACATCGGCAGAGAGAGAAGCGCACATCGGCATCAAGTCAGTCGCACAACGACAGCGGAACGATGTGCACGGGTATATTTCTTTGCTCTAGCCATCGTTTCGATGTATGTGTGCTATGTATGCACAAGATCGTATATGAATGTATGCGTTGCTTGTGAAGTTTGGCAATAGGCAAATGCTTCGGCCCCCGCGCTGGCAGCCTGAAGTCAATTTTGTGTTTCGGCGTCGAGAGCCTAGAGACAGACACAGTAGCCAAAAATGGTTATCTTGCAGCGAAAATTTTAAAACTTTTGAAAACATGTGGCTTTTTCTATGAGGATAATTTTATTTAGTAATTATATATTTATGTATTCCGAATTTTTTATTTTAATTCATAAATTTTGTTAATATTGGTAAACTCATATACAAAAAAATTATAATTGTCACAACTTTTTTTTTGATATAATTTTGCTCTACAAAATATAATATAATTATGAATTTTCAATCCATCTTCTCAAAAATTAAACATAAATACATATGTTTTCTGATGCTAAAATTATTGCCGCCAAATAACCATTTTGGATCACTGTAATTCGGTCTCTTAGCTCTTAATGACAAAGACAAAAACAAACACACAGTTGATTTCACGCTGGCTAGGCCCGTACCTAAAAGTGAGCAGGGTGTGCGGCACAGATGGGCTCTCAACAGTCAGGGGCTCACGGTTACCAAACATAAAAATGTTATTAATGCGGATATTATATATATATTAATAAATATATTTGTGTTTACCAAAGGAATTAAATTGTACAAATATATCCGCATTAATAACATTTTTATGTTTGGTAACCGTGAGCCCCTGACTGTTGAGAGCCCATCTGTGCCGCACACCCTGCTCACTTTTAGGTACGGGCCTGGCCAGCGTGAAATCAACTGTGTGTTTGTTTTTGTCTTTGTCATTAAGAGCTAAGAGACCGAATTACAGTGATCCAAAATGGTTATTTGGCGGCAATAATTTTAGCATCAGAAAACATATGTATTTATGTTTAATTTTTGAGAAGATGGATTGAAAATTCATAATTATATTATATTTTGTAGAGCAAAATTATAATATCAAAAAAAAGTTATGACAATTATAATTTTTTTTGTATATGAGTTTACCAATATTAACAAAATTTATGAATTAAAATAAAAAATTAGGAATACATAAATATATAATTACTAAATAAAATTATCCTCATAGAAAAAGCCACATGTTTTCAAAAGTTTTAAAATTTTCGCTGCAAGATAACCATTTTTGGCCACTGTGTCTGTCTCTAGGCTCTCGACGCCGAAACACAAAATTGACTTCAGGCTGCCAGCGCGGTGGCCGAAGCATTTGCCTATTGCCAAACTTCACAAGCAACGCATACATTCATATACGATCTTGTGCATACATAGCACACATACATCGAAACGATGGCTAGAGCAAAGAAATATACCCGTGCTCATCGTTCCGCTGTCGTTGTGCGACTTAGAGTTGTGCCGTTTAGTTCAGACTTAGTTCGTTTGAACTACTCCTCAAACTGAACTAATGAACTAAATCCCTGATTTTAGTTCATTAGTCTTTTGGTCTTTAGTTCATTGGTCTTTAGTTCGTTGGTCTTTTGGTCTTTAGTTCATTAGTCTTTTGGTCTTTAGTTCATTAGTCTTTTGGTCTTTAGTTCATTGGTCTTTAGTTCGTTGGTCTTTTGTTCTTTTGGTCTTCGAGTATTTTGTTCCTTCCTTTAGTTCGTTCGTTAGACCGATAGATAGTAACAGACCGAAGGAGCTTGTTGCAACCAAACAAGGTCGATAAGCTCACATTCCTGCATAATAATATTAAATAGTTACATTATTTAATTTATATTCTTAGCCAACATATTAATATCAACCGAAAACATGAAGTTCCTTTTTAACTTGAAGCAAATATTCTAGTAATAATATATTCTATTTTTTTGTTAGTTTTTGAAATTTGATTTTTATTTTTAATTTAAATTTAAACATAATTAAGCCTAATATATTTTTAATACCACATGCAACTATTTTTTATTTAACATTTACTTTTAACGATCGACAGTTGCAAACATGCGGGGAGAATGCCAAAATTGTACGATGTCAATGAAAGAACAAGATTTTGACGAACGAAGTAAAGACCAAAAGACTCGAACGAACGAACTAAAGATTGAACTATATAACGAACTAAAAGACTCGAAGACCAAAAGATTGAACTAATAACGAACTAAAAGACTCGAACGAACGAACTAAATATTGAACTATATAACGAACTAAAAGACTCGAACGAACGAACTAAAGATTGAACTATAGTTCATCGAAAAATGAACTAATGAACTAAGTCCCTGAAACGAACCCAAATCAACAACTCTAGTGCGACTGACTTGAAGCCGATGTGCGCTTCTCTCTGCCGATGTGCGAACAGAGCCGAGCGCTCACTCATGAAACACTTCGTGTTCTGGGGTACCCATCTCAGCATAGCATTCATATGAGTAAATTCCGCTGTTTGAGTACTCTATATGTTCGATGCTTAGTGGTAGTGGCCTACGATTGTGCCAGGGTTGCACTTTTGCCATTCGCAGATAATGCGGACACAGGGTAATATTAATTGCTGATGTAAGCGAACCCGGCATTCTTAGCCTGACACTGCTGCCTAGCACATGTGTCAAGTAAATGGATTGAAATTGTGTGTATACTTTTAATAAATTGAAATCAAAACAATAAACTATTATCTGCACAAGTTGAGAGTTTGCGATTACACTTTATTAAATACTCTTTATTCCCAAACTTATGTATTCTTCAGGTCTTACTGTACTTACTGAAAGTAATTCTACTGATTCGAATGAGATTTTCTAGGGTTTCCCCAATCCTTTTCAACAGATCTTGCACAGTCCAATTTGTGTTTTTTGCAGTTTTGGATAATCAGTTTATACACCATTCGAAAAGTGTATTCAAATACTCTATGATATGCTAATGGTCATCGAAGAACAGCAAAATACCCAGTTTTCTTTGGGCATTAAGGTATCTGGTGTTTATTATCCATCGGAAATTTGGAGGAGTAGATATTTCAGTCAGTTAAGTACGTATTTCGAAGCCAGAAATTCAATTAAAAACCAGTAAGAAAAGCAACAGCCGAGTGGCACGCAAAAGTAGGATACCCTTCGGCATATCTTCCGGCATTGCTAAATTTTTTAAATTCATACTACATGTGCATGCTTCTAAATTATTCTCGTCAGATGGCGCTCGCGTTTCAGGCTTGCCTGCCTCCCTTGTTAACTGAACCACTAAGCATCGAACATATACAGTACTCAAACAGCGAAAAGTAGCGGCCGAGTGGTCTTTAGTTTATTATGAACCCGCGGCGCAGTGTCATACGAAGTGTTATACGAGTGAGCGTTCAGCTCTCTTTGGTGAGCAATCCAGAAACAGCAAACAGCGGTATCAAGTCAGTCGCCTAACGACAGCGAAACGATGAGCATGGGCATATTTCTTTGCGCTAGCCATCGTTTCGATGTATGTGTGCTATGTATGCACAAGATCGTATATGAATGTATGCGTTGCTTGTGAAGTTTGGCAATAGGCAAATGCTTCGGCCACCGCGCTGGCAGCCTGAAGTCAATTTTGTGTTTCGGCGTCCAGATCCTAGAGACAGACACAGTGGCCAAAAAATGATGGCTAGCGCAAAGAAATATGCCCATGCTCATCGTTTCGCTGTCGTTGTGCGACTGACTTGATGCCGCTGTTTGATGTTTCTGGATTGCTCACCAAAGAGAGCTGAACGCTCACTCGTATAACACTTCGCCGAGGGGTCATAATAAACCAAAGACCACTTGGCCGCTACTTATCGCTGTTTGAACACTCTATATGTTCGAAGCTTAGTAACTGAACCATGCACTTGGTGTTATTCTCATACTTTAAATAACTTCAGTGTTTATTTTCCAATCCGATTGCAATTAGGAGGATACGTAGATAGATTTAATCAGCTTAGTATATGTCAAAGGAGGAAAGTTGTACCGCATCATTGTGACGTTTTACTCAGAATTGGCCAACAACAAAAATACTTGAAAATTTAATTATTTTCAAAATTAAATTAAAAAAACTAGAAGCGACCACCAAATAATTCTTTTACCTAAAATCATGAAAATAAATCCTTTCAGTAAATAAAATGTACATGAAACCGGTGACGGCAGACAGCTATTTAAGCTTTACCAAAAATAATTTGCACGCATAAAACATATTAACGTTACGGTCTCTGGTACGAATAAGTGACTTATACAGTTTTTACCCAACTCTTTATAAAGCAAAGCACTTTCCCGTAGTTGATTGATTTTGTATATGTCCAAAGATATAGATAGATATATAGAAGATAGATGCCCTCTATTGACCAAGAGATGATTAAAATTCAAACAATTTGTTAATTTAAATTTGTTTTAATTGCATTACTACATTGTTGTCACCAATACTTCTTGCTATCCATTATTATTTCTTGTCTTTCATACATTCATATGCAGCTTCAGATCAGCTTCGAATGGGTTAGCTTAGTTTACAAGTAGGTATAAATATGCTGTGCTACAGTTAAAACCTACAATTTAATACTCTCTCTCCGCGTCAGCCTATAATCCTTTCTTTCATGTCATTTTTAAAGCTTTTAAGTATGTATATGTATATTCAATAATCGCCCGGGTGTGTGTATACTTGTGTTAATGTAGTTTAGAATAAGTTTGAATATGCATGGTATTCATATCGGCGGTTCCCATAACACGTACAAAACATTTGAATTTGAATGATCGCATTTCCATTTGATTACACGGCCTAATGAAGATTATACAGTTACGCATTAGTACAAAAAAATAGGCACATGTGTAGGGTATACAACACATTAATAAAATGATCGTGTGTGATGTGATGACAGTGTGTGTGGCTGTGGTTAATGGATAATCGAAAGTTGTATTATCAAAGAGAACCAATTCTGACGGTTAAGTAAAAAGTAGATGTGGAAATAAATTAATGTTCACTGAATCGATTTATTTTCAATAGTTCAAAATCGATTTAAAAAAAAAATTATTTTTGGTTTGAAATTAAAGAAACAAAATTTGTTTTTGGCTTGAAATTATAAAATATACATAATGAACACCTCATATTGTTATTAAACAATTACCCAACTCAAAATACTCAAAATCAAATGCTTATTCGTCGCACTATACCTAAAATACTAACATTTTATACCACCACTAAACATGTTTCCTAATTTAGTTGCCGTAATTTAGTACTATTTTCAAATTATCGATTAAAATTGAAAACATGGATTAATCGATTTAACTTCCAACTCTAGTAAAAGGCATTAAATCATTCAAACTAAAAGGGGGTATCCGGATCTCCTTTAAGTTAAACGAAAGGTGTGTGTGCATATTTTCTGATTTGTTATTTCATTGTCTTGTCTTTATGAAGAACTTAAATAAGTACGATTACGTATATACTTATGTATTATTTGTTTGTTGTGAAGTGTATTGTAAAATATTGTTGTTGTATTGAATTGTATTGTAGTTGTATTGTTATGTATTGTATTGTATTGTTATGTATTGTTATGTAATGTTATGTATTGTAATTGTATGGTAATTGTATGGTGTGTTGCAATATAATCAATCTGTATAGATGCTATTGTGTGTAGGTCGAGTGAAATTAAACTGTTCCCGACAGTGTACAGTATACTATTATTTTGAAATTGTTAAGCTTTTGGGTGATATATAAATTCGGTTTAGTCGTTATTAAGGTTTAGTTCTTCAAAGGATCATCATTTGGAGGGGCGTGTGACAAATTCAAATCCAAAACTGCATTATGCGTAGCTGCTTTAAATAATACATTATACGGCTGTATGTCAGAGTAGGTGTGTGTGTGTTTCTTCACAAATAAATAAAGTAATACTCGAGAATTATTCAAAACGTTCTTCTTTCTTTTAACATAACACAACGACTAAAGCCTCAACGATCATCAAAATGAATAACATATTTACTGTTCTTGTTCTTGCTTTGATCATCGATGATCGATGAAGTGCGAATTTGTATATAAATATTGATGAATATACATTTATATGCGTTGTCACTTATATACGTTATGTAAATACAAATTTGTTCGGGTTGAATAAATGTACTAAATGCAGCAATAAATATTTAACTCCTTTTCCTTTTGCTCGAAATACAATCAATGTAACACGTTTCACCTAAATTGTTTGTTATTCCTTACGTAAATATAATTATATATATATATTTTTGTATAATTTGTCATGTTAGATTAAGAAAGTTTTCTTCTATATATAATAAGCTTTGATTCATTTACAAAATGATAAATGATAAAAGACAAAATAAAACTAAAAAATATAACAAAACAAATCATCACAATCGTTTAAAAAGAACGTAAAACTTACAGTTGAGTTCTTTGAATTTCACCTTTCCCATATTCGAAATACTTATACTGCGAATATTTTTTTATAATAATTATATCGTAAGTGTAAATGTAAATGTCTGTTTCATTTAAATTTCAAATGCATACGAAACATACATACATGTTCAATGGGTTCTATATATATATATATATGTTTACGTTTACAATATCTCGTTGCTGCCTTTTTTAGTTCACTTAGTTACTAATTTTCTACACATGTTCCATATATAAACGTAATTTAATAAATATATATATATTAATTTTTTCAGTCAAAATGTCGTCGTACAAGGCAGTGTTGTACAGGAGTATATAATAAATACTTTTGTGTTTTTAAATTATAAAATAAGGGATTTTTTTAAAACGTTAAACACGTTAGTAACGTTCAAATTATAATTTGATGTAGTCAATAAATAACTAAAGAGGGACAGAGCAGTCGAATGAATTTAAAAAATATCCAAAAATCAATAAATGAATATGAATTATCTTTGGTTTGCCTGAACTTACCTTTTTTGTATTGTTGTCTGCTGTATAAATTATAATTCAAAATGTTGATCATTCACTTTATGAAACTGTTTGCTGTAGCTGTGTCCCTTATCAGGCGTGTTGTCTTTGTTGTTCTTAAGAAGTTAAGTCATGTTAAATCTATATAACTATAAACTAGGCTTCTTATTTGTTTTGAATTCATATTTCTTTACTTATTTATTCTATTTCACCTTTCTCCTTTCTATACCATCAATTACTTCTCATTACTTCTCTCAATCGATTGATTCACTAAAAAATGCATATATAATCATCATCGTCGTCACATGTTTAAAATTATTATCTAGACGTAGTTTACCACTGATGCGAATTAATGGCCCTCAAAATTCATCTGCAGCTACTAAGGCAGTTGTCAGTATTAATATTTATCATTAAGCAGCGTGTCTGCAGTCTTCAGACTCCTCCTTCCTGTATATGCGCTACCAAGTGCATTGTGAATGCTGTACACAACTCCCAAAGCAATCCAGACTGTCGTTTCAATGCCATAAACAGTTCCCAACCAGATCAGTATGCATGCGTAGGCAATTAAGTGGCTTCTTGCTGCTTGGCCTGTTGATGATCCGCTGTTGTAGGTGAGCTCTTCGTTTTTAACCACCTCATTAGGATGTTTGTCATAATTGTGATGTTCATCTGTAAACAAAATGATGGGATTAGCTATTCAATTATATATCTCAGCATTCAGCCTTTTGGACTTGATTGTTTAGAAAGTAATCTTACATACATAGGAAGTGGTTTGACATTGGTCGGGTTGGGCACAGCTTTGACTTTCTAACGATCTTGATCAATGAGTACCAACAACTATTCTTAGCTGCTTAACTAATTGCTTATGTTGTGAATTAAAACACTAACAAACACACAAAGAGAGAGGAGCTTGGTTATTGGCTCGGTTTCATCTTGACTCCGTCTCGAAACCGTTCTAGTTGCGATCACAAAGTAAATTAGCAATGAATGCTGTTAATCCAAATTGGCTTCATCGTGAAACAGTTGTTCATCCAAGCCCGCTCCTTGCCGTTTGATAAGAGTTCTTATTGTGTTTTGGAATTGATGGAAAACTCGAACCAAATTGACCTTAATAATAATTAAATAATGTCAGGACGACAGCCTCTGATAACAAAATCTATATTCATATATATCTGGCCATAAAAGTGCAATTGAAACGGATATTGGTGACTGTTGACAGTTGTTAATATTGGTTGGTTAATGGAAATCGACCGAGAGATCAGGTCTAGGTTCTGGGAATGCTACTTACTTTGTTTTATGTCATTACCATGATTTGGCGGACTGTGGGACGTTGTTGGTGTGTAATTATTGTTAATACGTGTTATGTTAGTCTTGCTAGTTGAAGTGTTTATATCCGCGCCTGAGTCTGTGCCACTACCCCACGCCGGTATTAGCCAGTTAATGGTGCTCTGTACAATATTGCTGTGGTTCGTATCAACCACTGGCGGCAGGTACCGACCAATATTGGTTAGTATAGCCGTATTGCCGTTATCATTTCCAACTTCGTGTAAGTAGTACTGACTATCTTCTGACTGATTCTGATTTTTTAATATATCCTTACCGTTGGGTTTTGTTGGCATTACCATTGCCTTTATAATGCGGATGCTGATTATTATTCTGTTGCGTTGGCACATTGTTAATACGTATTCCGGTTTGAATGTGATGATGTCCGGGATAAGGCATATGTATGCCGACACTTCCACGACCAGGAGGCAGCATATTTATACTGCCATGACCAGGTGATAAAATAATACCTCCACTACTACCACTACCTGGGCTATTTCCATTACCAATACCACTGCCAGCTGCGCCAATATTATTGCCAACTATGTTCGGCTGTAGGGGAATGCGATTAAATTGATCAATATTGGTATTGATCGATGTGCCCATTCCATTGACCGGCATTAGCTGTCCAGCTTTATTGCCCGAGGATGCTCCACCAGATCCAGCTGGTATAAAGCCAGTGTTAACACCACTTATGCCAATAGTATTCACTGTGTTATGGCCATGTCCATTGGCATTTATATTTGAATTAATATCTATATCGACACCCGCATTCTCCATTCTATTGCCAGTTGATGATCCTGAGTTATCTCTCTCTCCTGACACGAGTGTATTTTCCGGGTTTGTTCGATTCTTTTCTTCAGCCGCACAACACACCTTGAACACAACTTTCATATTGTTTGTGGAACAGCGACCACCAATGCGACGGTATAAGTCGTCTTTTGATGAAGTTGCTACAATAAAGTCTTATTTAATGGGCATATAAATAAATATGATTTGATATTAACTCACAAATAAAATAGTAGTCGTTGCCAGGCAGGAATTCTAATCCACCTGGTTGTGGTGTAAATGGCCGGAAAGTTATCGTAAAAAACATTAATTTCTGAGGCTTATCACATATAGCTATTACTCGCGGATCTGCGTTTGTTATGCGACATGTTTCATATTCCACTTTAGATACATTATATATTATGTACTTCTCTGTTTCATTGTCGAATGCACCAGGCTCATAAACAGGGCAGATGATATGCACCTGATCAAACTCAAATGCCAGATTGCCTTTATTCACGTCAATTATGTGATCAGTGTTATCAATCCGAAAACTAAAATACAAAGAAAAGATTTTAATGAACATTAACATTAATTACAATGCATAATTATATAATTATTTTAACAAGTACAAAATGCTTCCCGAATGTTTTATACCATTCAAACACTTATTCCTTATTGTCGCGAAACGGATAAGTTGGCTTTTGATAGTTAGTTAAGTATTTTGTCACCGATAGAGGGCACAGTTAGATTTAGTATTTTATTGTGTGCGTTTTTTATCGTTATTGTAATTGTTGTAATTTAACTATCAGATCAGTTCCAAGAGTGAGGGAAGAGAAACTGTGGTATGTAGACTTGGGACTAGATTTAAGGATAAAGTCTTGTAATGCCTTGCAAACTGTATTATTTCCCTATAGGATAAAACATAATTTGTTCGATGTACAGTGCCGCTCAACCAAATAAGTTTGACAAATCTTTCTCACAGTTTGTTCTCTTTCTTTGGTCCAATTGCGTTTTTTCTATCATTTTTTGTTTTTAACCTTCAATTGTTTACTTATTATGTGTATGGAAAAAAGTAACGGAGCAAATGCAATGGTAATTCGGAATTTTGCATTCATCGTGAAATTCGGTCAATGTGTGCACTATTTTTTGGGTCATCAGAATAGGTTTTACACTTTTGACTTCATTTTTTGTTTGACCGCGTGATTGAAAAGAGTTGAATTCTTTTGTATTCTAAAATTAAAATCATTTTTAATAATTTTTTTTCTAAAATGGGCCGCGGAAACCTTTATCCGATTTTAAAAAAGGTCAAATAAAAGGCTATATTGAATCTGGCTTAAAACACTGTATAATAGCCAAGAAAATCGGTTGAAGTCAAAACGTTTTGAGTAATTTTCTCCGTAATGAAGCCGACTTTGGAAATAATGAAAGGAGGAAAAAAATATGCAACAACACCATCAGAGAGGCGAATTATCCTACGAACTGCCTCAAATTCTCACTTTTATGCTGGAAAAATAAGGTGTAAATGCTAGTAAGGCCCCGGTAAAAGGAATTATTCAAAGTGCCAAATACTTGAAGAGATTAAAAATTATAAATTATCTTTCTATGCAACATGCGAACTCCAGTTTCTCACCTCAAAAATGAACGCAAACGTGTATAAAAGGGTTTTTCTCTGTTTTCTGAGATTTATGATCATATTCAATGGAGGTACCAACTTGACAACGCTCCCATCCATACGGCTCAGATTATAAAAATACTATAATAGCTGACTGTATAATGCCATGGATTATCATAGTATACCGTGGGCAATAGGTATAGGTATTCATTTCTAGCGCATGGTACGCGTGCTTCTTCTTAATGAACTAAGAATGCATATTGCGTCTTGTCGTTTTGTCTAATGTCTCACCATTTTGACGACTGCGAGAGTTGTTCAGTTGCTGAGTGGATTATGTCCCGAACTCTAAGGCCAATGATATTGAGCGTGTTCGAGGCTCGATTGCTGCCGCGATCAACATGTGAAATTCTTTTGTATTTCATAATTTTTTTTAAATAAATTAAAAGCTCAAAAACATTAAAGAGGGGCGGCGGCGGTAGGCGATTTTTAAGTTTTAGTTACGCAAGATACATATGTAATTAGAACTTAGTTTTCTTTCGTCGGTACACAACAGCAACTGCAAATCTAATTGTACATATGTATGTATAGTTGAACACACTCATTCTCCCGCAACCGTCCGCCAATATAACCACTCGGCTATTACCTCACCCCTTGGCCCATCGGCAAAGCTGCATTGTGAATCAATTCTGCTACCATACAATGCAAATAAAAAGTTTAATCAAATGCTGTGTGTCTGACGCTAGATTTGAACTTCGGTATGCTTGCGTAAATTAGGTATGCTTAAGTATACTATATTTTCAAAGTGAGTTTAATTCGTATCATATCTCACTTATTTATAGTCCGATTTAAATGAAATTTTTCACATAACGCCCGTGGCGAGGTATTTGTCATGTAAGATATACAACTTTGGTTGTTGAGTTAATATTGTAGTTTTTAAATAGTTATTACTGATTATAGGGAAGGGGCGATAGACACTGAGACACTGCAATATATACGTATGTTGTCACAAAATTTTATGACTCTAGCTCTTACAGTTTCTGAGATCCAGGTGTTCATACAGACAGACAGACGGACAGAGACATGGCTCAATCGACTCGGCTACTGATACTGATTCAGAATATATATAGTTTATGGGGTCGGAGATGCCTCCTTCTGCATGTTACGCACATTTCCGTTCCGACAGACACAATAGTCCATGAATTTTTTTAAAATCCATGGCCTAAAAAGTGGATTAAGACAAAAACGTAAAATTGCTCGATTGGCCGCTTTACTCCCCTGACATTAACATTATTGAAAACATTTGGGGACTTTTTTTCCAGGAGAGTGTACAAAGGAGGAAGACAATTTAGTGACACTGACCCCAAGTTTAAGCAATTAAAAAAGCCTGGTCAACAATTTCACTAAATAATATTAAAAAATATTATGATTCCTTACCTAACCAAAAGCAAGGGTGGTCATACCAAATAATAAACAATGCTAAAACAGTGCCCTTTACAATTTAAACTATCCAGTGCTTTGAAATTTTAATTTATACTAATAAATGTACACTTTATTAAATAATTTAAGTAGTCAAAGCTATTCATTTGAGCCAAAAAAAAAATGAAGATTTTTCGTTATGTTTTTAAAAAAATAAATAAAAATATATAAAAACAAAACTAAGAGATCAGAAACTTTGCTATTTAACATATGACATCTATTCATACATAAACATTTATTTCGCTTAAATCTGATTGCATATAACTAAGATACAACGCTTTAAACCTATACAAATAGTCAAATCTATTCAGTTGAGCGGCACTTCGCATTCTCGCAGTAAAAGATGACATAGACAAGCAAAAAGCGGCCTACAATTAAAAACTCTCTGTACACCCAAATTCTCTCGCAAGGGTCTTGATTCGGGTTTCCAATCGAACCAGCCTTCAACGTCCGACCTTCCAACCCAGCCATAATTTGTCTGAGCCATTTCTATTGTTACAGTCTACATGACAGGTAGTTAGGTTATAATAGTAGATTTGATACACTTATTGTTAGTCTCAAAAATGAGAAGATTCAATAAATAAAAGCAAAGTAAACAAAAAAAAAAGTTGAGCGGCACTGTACATTTGCCAACGGCGGTCAATGATTGTTTAAGGCATTCCCAGCATATATATACATATGTATATAATAGTACAAAATTCTAAACAGGGGTAGACCTCATATTACTATATATGTCTTCAAATGACTCTATGTAGGATTATAGAACGATTCTGTTCGGCATCAAAGTGAACACAAAGAGGTTCCAGCCAGTAAACAAAATGATAAGGTCAAGTAGTCGATAACTAACAGTCGATATAACTTAAAGGTTGCGGTGCATATCCCTTTTTCAAATAATACTAATAATTTTAACTATTTTTTCATAAAAGAACGCAACCAATTGACTAACATATGCACTTTTTATCTAAAAAAATCTCCGGGAATTATCGAATTCTTTAATTAAGCAGATAAGTAGTTTGACCATGAGTTTGAAATAACCCAGAAAGATACCCTTGCAATTATTTTATGCAAATTTTTATTTTTATCTGACTAATGCGATTTGATGAAATAGAAAAGAGTATACATAGATTTTTGTATATATAGACAATCGGAGCAAAATAAAGGCCAAAACTTGTAAAGCCGATGATAACTGCTTTTGCATTTATTTTTTTTAGCTTTGGCATTTCATGTTAGATTTATTTCTTATTATTGATTATAAATATATATATAATATATAGGTATTGACCACTAGTATATATAGTTAAGAGTTGTTGTTAATTTGGGTTCATTTCAGGAACTTAGTTTAATAGTTCGTTTGTGATCTTTAGTTTGTTCGAGTGTCATTTCGTTGTTCTATAGTTCCATCCTTAGTTTAATTTTTCGTTTGCTCTTTTGGTATTTTAGTTCTTTTGGTCTTCGTTGGTCAAAATTGTATTCATTCAATGAATTTTTCCGTTCTCCGCGCATGTTTACAACTGTTGATCGTTATTTTTAAAGTATATATTTTAAATAAATATATTAACCATTTTGTTTAAATTTAAATTACAAATAAGAAACTGATTTTTTAAATAATGATCAACAGTTGTAAACATCGCGTAGAACGGCAGACCAAAAAAATATCAAAAGAACAAAATGACCAATGAACTAAAATCAGGGATTTTGTAGTTAGTGTTAGTTCAGTTTGCGATTAGTTCAAAAGAACTTACTCCGAACTAAACAGTACAACTCTAATGTAGTCATTTATGGCATTAATTATTAATAATTTATCATGTATCTGAAAAACTCACATGCTATTCGAAGTATTCCAGTGCATGTAAAATGTTTTAGCACAGCTTGACATATTGGAAAGTAACACTGTTTCAATACAGATTACCGTCAATAGAGTGACAAAGGACGTGGCACCTAACGTGGGCAGCGGACATCTAAACATCTTGCATAGACTTGAACTACTTAATTTCTTTTTTGTTTTTCTAACTTGATTGCTCCTTGTAATGTTTTCGTAGTTATTCGACGACATCATTACCCTGGATATTGCTGTTGCTTTTGAAGAGGTCGTTGAATGTATCAATTTTTGGTGGGTCGATGGCTTCGATTGTATTGTGTTCGCCGTTGGGAATGTGCCGAGATGATGCTTAACCTGCTGAAGAGCAGGCGAAGAAGAATATGGTGGTGATGCGCTAACAACGGACACAGCAGGCACTGAACCTAATTTTGTCTTGGCCTTGGCCTTGCTTTTACTCTTGCATTTTCGATGCATCGCTAACATTGCTTGGTTTGGACTAAGCAAATTGATAGACATTTGCCCCTGTTTGCCCTGTTGATTTCCGTTTCCACTCCATTTAAAATCACTAGAATTATTTGCAAATCTGTTAGTACTAGCAACAGTTGCTCCTGGGCACATTGTGCAACATGAGGCCGATGACGTTGATGACGCCGTGGCCGTGACAGCTTTAGTTTTAGCAAGTTTCTCTGTACGAGTCAACATAACTCCGCTATTTGAAGAAAGCATCAGATCAAACATTCTGTAAGTCTCTATAACTTGTCTTGTCCTTTCTTTTCCTTTCCTTTTGCCTTGCTGCAACTTCTGCTGTTCACTTGACCAAATCCAATAGACGTTCTCCAAATTGGTACTTGCATACAAGTAACTCCTCTTCCTTGACGGTTTAGTTTGGGTGTCCTTACTAGAATGAGAGCCTTGCCGATCGAACCATTTGTTGCTCTTGTTTGGTCTACAGAAAATTAATCGTTCGTCGGCCAGCAACATCCCTCCAATTCTCGTCTCTGTAGGGGGACAAATCAATTTGAATAAGGATAAAGTTAAAATTAATTTTAATAGTATCATGAATCTGGATACCATAAACATTATAAAGTTAATTCTACAATGTTGCAGACTTATAGCAATCGACTGAAAAGTGTGTGTGCTACAATCAATACAAGGAGCAGATATTTATAGGACATATGTATATTATGAAGGGAGATATGATTCACCGGTCAGTAATTGAAACTACAAAAATGATATATACAACACCCATATTCCCCCCCCCCCCCCCCCCACACAAATATTAACAATTTTGTAGTGTACGGATAGTTAATAAAATTATATATTTAATTTTAAATCGTATAAAACAGTATATTAATATTAATATATATATATATATATATGTAATATATGGTTTCCGTGTAATAACACTCAACGCAAAAGCATATGTACACTTACTTTTGCTGCTAAAGGATCCGGATCTAGAGACGATACATGTATATTCACTCACACATTTGCATGTAGTATAAAATTTTATTATATAATAAATTATATTATATTAATATGTTTTATTATTATTACTAGATTATATAATTATAACATTGCATTATTGTTATATTATAATGTATTATTAATATTACTAGATCCAGGCATTTATCAATATATAGAGATAATATTTCAAACACATTTAAATTTAAAGGGGATTTTAACGGACCCCAATCTGAGTTCGATACAAGACTTATATGGCTTGTTTTGACAGGACAAATAACATTGTTGGTTCACATTTAAATCGAGAGAGCGTTTTGGCTCTCCTTCTCTTGCTCTCTCACATTAATATAAATTATTCCTCTCGTTCTCTCTCTCTCTGTCTCTCTTCCTATGCGCTTCTATTCTTCTATACCAAAAACAGACTGCACTACGAAAACATCGAATGTGACGATTTTCTGTATACACACATCTCATGCACACACTGATTACTTAGTTCAATTAATGAGAGTTTTATTATGCAACTTTAAAGTACTACACTTTTTATTATTTATAACTTTAACAATTCGATTATTTCCCTTAATTGTATGCATTAAAAATTTCTAATAAATTTCCAACTACGGGGAATATACACGCACACAATCATAATACCAGTTTTTATGTATGTATATGGTCATTTTAAACATTTGTTTTACTTTTAAGCGGTTCACATTTTTTCTATTCCAACAACTTGATGTTCAATAAATAACAATATGCATTTCCAAGAACTTTTCAATTATTCTTTCTTTAAATAATGCATAAAAATAAGAATATTTATTTGGTATTAAAGGTGCAATGTGCCGTTCGTAAAAAAAATAATTCAGAACTGACAGTGTGGCTGCATGACAAAAAATATTTGTATGTATTCTGCACCTAATACTTTACAGTTACATGAGTATTTTTTAGTTCCTAATATCTTTTTTCACTTATATTTGGGATTTATGTTTATTTTATGACTAGAACTTTTAAATTTTACAGTAATTTCAAATTTGATGAGGAGCTTTTCCTCTGCTTAAATGCAAATAACAAGAAATATATGAAATTTCACATCTTCTCAATATCTGCAAATATGTAATTTATTAAATTAAATGAAGTTTAACAAAGCGCAAATTTGTACGTTCCGTTGACTAGCAATGGTTGTTCACTTAAAGATTGAAATTTAAATAAAATTACAAAATAATATACATGAATTTCACAAATCAATTTGCTAATATTGATACTTAATCGATTCAGAACATATTCGATGTTTCTGAACGTTTATCGATGTTTCTGCACCCCTTCACAACATCTGTTTGCTGTTATCGGTTTGCGTTAGCCAAATTGTTTGGATGAAAATTTTTTAATTCTTAATTGTTTAAGGATTGAAAATGCTAACGAACATTGTTAAGCGCTCAATGAGCGCTGGTCTGCATTTTCTAAAGGACGCTCAATTATATTAGCAACTGCTGGCAGCAATCCAAGGTAAACAAATGAAAATAAAGCACAGCCAACTTACATAATCACAATTATTTCAAACTGGTGATTATAATATATGATATATGATTGTTTTAGAATATCCCAACAACGTGGTGCTGCTAAATGGTATCCAGACCCAGAATTTATGAAACAGTTTAGCGGTCCAGTGATGTATC
The DNA here is from genome assembly GCA_018903425.1 of Zaprionus nigranus. Taxonomy (NCBI): domain Eukaryota; kingdom Metazoa; phylum Arthropoda; class Insecta; order Diptera; family Drosophilidae; genus Zaprionus; species Zaprionus nigranus. Next base: position 69,300 of record JAEIGD010000176.1, read on the forward strand.
CCGATGAGGTTACATCGCTATGGCAGGTGCCACCTTGGAACAGTGCGTAATCATTTAATACACATATGTAACTGAACTTACTACTATTTATTTAACTTCATAACAGACAGGGTAGTACCTGTTGAGAAATCGGTGCGCAACTTAACTCTGAACTTTGGACCACAGCATCCCGCAGCTCACGGTGTGTTACGTCTCGTTCTGGAACTTGATGGCGAGGTTTGTATAGCATGTTATCCTCGACTCTCAAAATTCAGTATTGTTAAAGAGAGTGTATCTTTCAGACGGTGATGAGAGCTGATCCCCACATTGGTCTGCTTCATCGTGGCACCGAGAAGCTCATCGAATACAAGACCTACACACAGGCACTCCCCTATTTCGATCGTCTTGACTATGTGTCCATGATGTGCAACGAACAATGCTACTCCTTGGCGGTAGAGAAGCTTCTTAATATCGATGTGCCTTTACGTGCCAAATATATACGAAGTATGTGTATCCCCAACCTATATATATCTAGATAAGATGCGTCTATCTTCGGATTCAGAGTGTAAACTCTGCAATGAAGACGATGAAAGTATTATACGCAAAGTATTCTCTGTCGACTGTCCAGCCTTTTCATTGATAAAGAGTTAACATATTGTTAACTCCTTGACGAAGTGTCTGCTCTGCTTCTTTTTCATTAGGGAAGCAGAACAGCTTTTGTCAGGCTAGGCAGGGCCCTTAAGGTAGAGAAGACCGAATCTGGTCGCAGTACCGTACCTTATCTATACGTATTTATAAGCAATTGAGTAAGTAATATATTCATATTCATGATCTCTCTTTAAAGCCCTATTCGCTGAGTTAACGCGTATCCTCAACCATATTATGGCTGTTGGTACTCATGCCTTGGACGTTGGTGCGTTGACTCCATTCTTTTGGTTATTTGAAGAACGAGAAAAGATGATGGAATTTTATGAACGCGTATCAGGCGCACGTATGCACGCCGCATATATTCGACCAGGCGGCGTCTCTCTGGTATATTTACTGATATTATGCGTAGGCAAAAAGTGAATAGATAATAACAATCTATATATTTGCAGGATATGCCCTTGGGCCTGATGGATGATATTTATGAGTTTGCGTCAAAGTTTTCTGAACGTCTAGATGAAGTTGAGGATGTGCTTAGCACAAACCGTATTTGGGTGCAACGAACTGAAGATATTGGTATTGTATCAGCTGAAGAAGCCCTCAACTATGGCTTCAGCGGTGTTATGCTGAGAGGCTCTGGCATCAAGTGGGACTTGCGAAAGCAGCAACCATATGATGCATATCAACTTGTTGACTTTGATGTTCCAATTGGCAACAAGGGCGACTGTTACGATCGATACTTATGTCGAATTGAAGAAATGCGACAGTCTTTGCGCATTATTGATCAGTGCCTGAACCAAATGCCTGCTGGTGAAATTAAAACGGACGACGCTAAAGTAACTCCGCCATCGCGATCAGAAATGAAGAGTTCAATGGAGGCTCTCATTCATCATTTTAAGCTCTTCACCCAGGGCTATCAAGTACCGCCTGGAACTACTTACACGGCCATTGAAGCACCAAAGGGAGAATTCGGAGTCTATTTAGTAGCAGACGGTTCGAGTCGTCCATATCGTTGCAAAATCAAGGCACCAGGCTTTGCTCACTTGGCGGCACTAGAAAAAATAGGAAAGCAACATATGTTAGCTGATGTTGTTGCTATCATTGGCACTCTGGATGTTGTGTTTGGTGAAATCGATCGGTAAAACATTCAACAAATATCTGCATGTAAATTCAATTGTAGATTCGATAAATAAATCAAAAGAATGGATCCTCAAATATAAATTTCTGTTTTTTTTCTTATGAAAATAAAATGGGGCACGCGACAGTGGGATACCCTTCGACCTATGTAGGTATGTTCCTATGTATGTACACATATACATATGAACATGCTTTGAAATTAATCTCGACAGATGGCGCTCGCGCTTTGCGCTCGCCCGCCTCCCTTGTTAGCTGACAGAAGCACTTGGTTTTATGCTCATACTTTCTTAAATAACTTCTGTGTTTATTGTCCGATCGGATTGTAATTTGGAGACTACGTAGATATTTTATTCAGCTTAGTATACGTTAAAGTCAGAAAGTTGTATCTTCTATACAGCGCTTGCAAATTGAGTTCAAAAATTAATTTATTGATTTGCGGGGGGCGGTGGGCGTGGCACTTAACATTTGAAATAAACTTGATCTGCGCCGAGTACATAGGAACCTTCATTCCAAATTTGGTATCTCTAGCATTTATAATAGCTGAGATCTGTGTGTTCATCTGGTCAGACGGACATCGGGACATCCGGACAGACAGACAGACATGGCTCAATCGACTCGGCTAGTGATCCTGATCAAGAATATATATACTTTGTGGGGTCTGCCACGCCTCCTTCTGCCTGTTACATACATTTGCATTTTGCACAAAGTTAGTATACCTTTTTGACCATTTTCAATGGTCGAAGGTTATAAATATGTCTAAAATATGATCTTACTCTTTACAATGCAATCCAAACAAATACTAAATCATTGTTTTGTATGGCGTGGACTATCATGTGGATCATGTAAGTTGATATATGACCGCATGGGTGGTGCCCCTCGCACGCTATTGTTGTAAATAACAATGTGAGACACTTCCCTTTACCAAATTTCATCCACAGGGACCTGGTGGCAACGGCTATTGAGGTAGCCACGGCTGAAGGTGTCTGGGAGGTAGTGATCGCCTCTGCCTACTTCCCGGGCGATGTGGATGATGTCCCCCCATAGAAGTTCAGAGGTTAGTGTATTTCTGCGCCAATGCGCACCACACGATCTGGGGTAGCAGCGACATAAACAAACGTGGTGAGTCCCTTTTAGAGTATCTATTGTGTTGTCAATTAGATGTTGCTAATATAGGGTGTAAGCCAACCTTTATTAACGCCATTAGGGAAGAGGTTTTGGACATTACCCCTAGTCAGTAACTCTATTGGGAGTTCGCTGATTAACTGGCGGGTCACAGACGAAGCCACCTTGTCGGACCATCAGCACATCAGCTTCGACCTACCTGGCCAAGTCGAGATCCGTCAGAATTCCTTCTGTCCCAAAAAGACCAATTGGGTACTTTTCAAAGCCTCTGTGGCTTTTAAAGCAGATTTGTTGATCAGCAACCCAAATTCTATCAGTGAGATAGAACTTGCTGCCAACCTGCTTCAAGATGTGCTAATCACATCCTTCGAGGACAGCTCTGCTCGGAAGACTTTAAGTGTCAACCGTAAAGTTCCTTGGTGGAACGAGGAATTATCCATACAAAGAAGGAAGGTTAGGAGCCTATTCAATCGGGCCAGATCTGACCGCGTCAGTTGGGACGTATATAGGGACGCTCTAACTAACTATAACAAAAACATTAGACGTGCTAAACGCGATACATGGGGCAGCTACAGTGGTAGCATTGAATCGCTGCCAGAAGCAGCGAGACTGCGCAAAGTATTAGTTAAAGGGCCATCTAATGGTATAGGGCTTCTTAAAAGAGCAGTTGGCTCTTTCACCCAAGATCGCAGGAAATCACTTGACCTACTACTCCAAGTCCACTTCCCAGGTTCGGAGGCGAACCCAGATCTATCAAGTCATGATGACGTCACCATGTCACCGGACTCACGTGGATCCAGTTTATCAGGAACCATCTTCGACCCTGAAAAGGTCAAATGGGCAGTAGATTCCTTCGCTCCCTTCAAAGCCCCAGGGGGCGATCAAATCTTTCCAGCCCTTCTACAAAACAGCTTGCCTCACATTCATTCCCAAACAGGGGAATCGTCCCCCCTGACCAGCCTAAATCATATCGGCCGATCAGTCTCACCTCCTTTCTGCTTAAAACAGCGGAAAGGTTCGTAGACCTGCACATTCGGTGTTCTCTACAGAAAAGTTATCCCCCTGCATCCCACGCAGTTTGCGTATATAGCTGGAAGATCGACTGAGGTCGCTCTCCACAAGCTAGTTGGTAAAATCGAGGGAGCCTTTGTAGCCAAGAATATTGCTCTATGCTCGTTTAATAATTAATTTAAAATAATTAATAATTTACTCTCTAGGAGAGATCTCTATCTCCTTACTGGTTACCTTAGTGGTCACCACGTGGTGAACTGTCACCTCGTTAAAATGCGTTTATCCTCAGATGCAGAATGCAGGCTCTGTAGAGAGGACGACGAAACCACTAAGCACATCCTGTGTGATTGCCCAGCCTTGGTATGGATTAGGAGGAAGCATCTGCACGTGGAAATCGCAGTTCCCGAGCACATTGTCCGTTCCTCGACGAAACACCTGTTATGCTTCATTAGGGAAATAGAACAGCTTTTGTCAAGATAGGGAGAGCATTATAGGCACAAAAGATCACTCTGGTCGCAGTGCCTCGCGCCTTCTCTGCTGAGAGACCTCTTCCAAATAATAATAATAATAATGGTGTGGTATATGAAAATTGCAAGTATAGCAGTATTTTCAAAAAATTTATGGTCTATTGTGTTTGTCGGAACGGAAATGTGCGTAACAGGCGGAAGGAGCCATTTCCGACACCATAAACAATATACATTCTGAATCAGTATCAGTAGCCGAGTCGATTGAGCCATGTCTGTCTGTCCGTCTGTCTGTCTGTCTGTCTGTCGTATATATTGCAGTGTCTTAAAGTTTTTTTTTTAAATTTGTACACGCCCCTTCCCGCCTCTATAAATCAGTAATAACTATTTAACACCTGGATCTCAGAAGCTATAAGAGGTAGAGTCATCAAATTTTGTGACAACAGACGTATATATTGCAGTGTCTTAAAGTTTTTTTTAAAATTTGTACACGCCCCTTCCCGCCTCTATAAATCAGTAATAACTATTTAAAAAGTACAACAACCAAAGTTGTATATCTTACATGACAAATACCTTGCCACGGGCGTTATGTGAAAATTTTATTTAAATCGGACTATAAATAAGTGAGATATGTTACAAATTAGACTCACTTTGAACATATATACTTAAGCGTACCTAATTTACGAAAGCATACCGAAGTTAAAATCTAGCGTCAGACACACAGCATTTTATTAAACTTTTTATTTGAATTGTATGGTAACAGAATTGGTTCACAATGCAGCTTTGCCGATGGGCCAAGAAGTGAGGTAATAGCCGAGTGGCTATATTGGCGGACGGTTGCGGGAGAATGAGTGTGTTCAACTCCCGGTTGAGGCGGGTGCAAATTTTCATTTTGTTAAGATATACTCTATTATGTTAAGCCTTATGTTATCAAGTGTGACCTTTATCGATATACTATTGTAAACTAATTAAGTTATCGGAAACCCTATCGATGGGATAGTGTTGTATAAGACAGGATTGAGAGAGCGTCACTATCGCATCGATAGGACAGTGTTGTGGAACACGAGAGAGGGGAGCGTCACTATCGTTTAAGAGCGCGAAGGAAAGACATTGTAAAAAAGTTGAAAAGACCGCAATAAATAATTTAAACAATAAAGAATTGTCTCCACAACTTCAGAAGTGGGATAGACAAACGCCAAACAAACGAAAATTTTTTTAAAAATACAAACGCTACAGTCAGGAGCTGACTGTATAAGGCCATGGATTATCATAGTATACCGTAGGCAATAGGTATAGGTATGCATTTCTAGCGCGTACCAAATTTCATTACATGTGCTTCTTCTTGATTTTAATTTGTTTAACTGTAACTTTTCTTTTAGTTTATTAGAATAAAAAAAAATATATATAAATAAAATAAGAAATAATTAACAAATGAAATTTCGCACCCGCCTCAACCGGGAGTTGAACACACGCACTCTCGCACAGCCGTCCGCCACTCTAACCACTCAGCCATTGCCTCACTTCTTCGGCCATCGGCAAAGCTACATTGTGAACCAATTCTATTCCCATACAATGCAAATAAAAAGTTTAATAAAATGCTGCGTGTCTGACGCTAGATTTGAACTTCGGTATCTAGCGTAAATTAGGTCTGCTTAATTATTATACATTTGTATATGTTCAAAGTGAGTTTAATTCGTATCATATCTCACTTATTTATAGTCCGATTTTATTGAAATTTTCACATAACGCCCGTGGCAAGGTATTTGTCATGTAAGATATACAACTTTGGTTGTTGAGTTAATATTGTAGGTTTTAAATAGTTATTACCGATTTACATAGCCGGGAAAGGGCGTGTCTAAATTTTAAAAAAACTTTGAGACACTGCAATATATACGTATGTTGTCACAAAATTTGATGACTCTAGCTCTTATAGTTTCTGAGATCCAGGTGTTCATACAGACAGACAGACAGACAGACAGACGGACAGACAGACATGGCTCAATCGACTCGGCTACTGATACTGATTCAGAATATATATAGTTTATGGGGTCGGAGATGCCTCCTTCTGCCTGTTACGCACATTTCCGTTCCGACAAACACAATAGACCATGAATTTTTTTAAAATCCATGGCCTAAAAAAACTCAACATAAAATTAAACTGCGAATTCCTGCAAATTGACAATTGTCGGCAAGTTTCTGCATTGACGCCAGCGTGTCGCGTCAATTTTGTAAAGTTCCATTGAATTTCATCATGGAAAGAGAACAAATAATTGCATGGCTCCTAAGAAATGAAATTCAATTCGACAAGAAGGCGAACACCCGCCAATTGGAAAAATTTGCTAAGGACCATGGAGCACAATTTGACAGTATGGAAACTGCTATAAAAGCGGCAGACACAGAACAACAGTATTCTGAATCAGACGAACAGCCCATAGCAGCTGTACAGGATTTGCAAATTTCTGATGAAAGCGAAAAGTTAAAGAAAATCCAAGAAGAACAAGCAATTGTTGAAGCTGAAATTGAACTATTCCAGAAGAAGAAGATTCTGGAAAATCTACGCGGGACTTCAAGCAGAAATCGCGCAGAAGTGGATGACGTAATGACCGCCATCTTTCCATTTAGCGGCGAGCATGCAGCAGATGCGCGCAAGTGGCTGAATGACTTTGAACGTACATGCGACACCATGGACGGCGATGATATTTTTAAATTGAAATGCGTACGACGACTTATGAAACCAGGATCAAATGCCGGTTGGTTTCTTCGTGTGGATCAGTCCACGTCCTACGGCGAGTTCAGACAATGCTTTCTTCAAACATTTGACCGTTCGCATTCCGTAGTCGAGGTTGTTATGCTACTCAAATCGACGGTGTTCAACAACAGCAAGATGTCATTCCTGGCCTACATCTTTCAAATGCAGGATATTGCGTCAAGAGCACATATTGAGGAATCTCAGGTCGTGCAGCTAATCATCGAAGGACTGCAGGATTTCACCTCTGACGTAGCTGTGTTATATTCTGCTTCCACCATAGAGGACCTGAAGAAATTATCTTTCCGTTACTCCGAAATGCGTAATAAGCGTCTACGCAATAACATATGTAACTGAACTATCTACTATATACTTAACTTCATAACAGACAGGGTACTACCTGTTGAGAAATCGGTGCGCAACTTAACTCTGAACTTTGGACCACAGCATCCCGCAGCTCACGGTGTGTTACGTCTCGTTCTGGAACTTGATGGCGAGGTTTGTATAGCATGTTATTCTCAACTCTCAAAATTCATATTGTTAAAAAGTGTGTGTGTTTCAGACGGTGATGAGAGCTGATCCCCACATTGGTCTGCTTCATCGTGGCACCGAGAAGCTCATCGAATACAAGACCTACACACAGGCACTTCCCTATTTCGATCGTCTTGACTATGTGTCCATGATGTGCAACGAACAATGCTACTCCTTGGCGGTAGAGAAGCTTCTTAATATCGATGTACCTCTACGCGCCAAATATATACGAAGTATGTGTATCTCCAACCTATATATATGTAGTTAAGTTGCGTCTATGTTCAGATTTAGAGTATAGACTCTGCAATGAAGACGATGAAAGTATTATACACAAAGTATTCTCTGCAGGTGTCCATATGTCATTGATAAAGAGTTAACATATTATTAACTTCTTGACGAAGTGTCTGCTCTGCTTCTTTTTTATTAGGGAAGCAGAACAGCTTTTAGCATGCTAGGCAGGCCCCTTAAGGTAGAGAAGACCGAATCTGGTCGCAGTACCGCACCTTATCTATACGTATTTATAAGCAATTGAGTAAGTGATATATTCATATTCATGATCTCTCTTTAAAGCCCTATTCGCTGAGATAACTCGTATCCTCAACCATATTATGGCTGTTGGTACTCATGCCTTGGACGTTGGTGCGTTGACTCCATTCTTCTGGTTATTTGAAGAACGAGAAAAGATGATGGAATTTTATGAACGCGTATCAGGAGCACGTATGCACGCCGCATACATTCGACCAGGCGGCGTCTCTGGTATATATATTGATATTATGCGTAGGCAAAAGGTGAATAGATAATAACAATCGATATCGATATTTTAAGGATATGCCCTTAGGCCTGATGGATGATATATATGAGTTTGCGTCAAAAGTTCTCTGAACGTTTAGATGAAGTTGAGGATGTGCTTAGCACAAACCGTATTTGGGTGCAACGCACTGAAGATATTGGTATTTTATCAGCTGAAGAAGCCCTCAACTATGGATTCAGCGGTGTTATGCTGAGAGGCTCTGGCATCAAGTGGGACTTGCGAAAGCAGCAACCATATGATGCATATCATCTTGTCGACTTTGATGTTCCAATTGGCACCAAGGGCGACTGTTACGATCGCTACTTGTGTCGAATTGAAGAAATGCGACAGTCTTTGCGCATTATTGATCAGTGCCTGAACCAAATGCCTGCTGGTGAAATCAAAACGGACGACGCTAAAGTAACTCCGCCATCGCGATCGGAAATGAAGAGTTCAATGGAGGCTCTCATTCATCACTTTAAGCTCTTCACCCAGGGCTATCAAGTGCCGCCTGGAACTACTTACACGGCCATTGAAGCACCAAAGGGAGAATTCGGAGTCTATTTAGTAGCAGACGGTTCGAGTCGTCCATATCGTTGCAAAATTAAGGCACCAGGCTTTGCTCACTTGGCGGCACTAGAGAAAATAGGAAAGCAACATATGTTAGCTGATGTTGTTGCTATCATTGGCACTCTGGATGTTGTGTTTGGTGAAATCGATCGGTAAAACATTCAACAAATATCTGCATGTATATTCAATTGTAGATTCGATAAATAAATCATAAGAATGGATCCTCAAATATAAATTTCTGTTTTTTTTTTATGAAAATGAAATAGTGGAAGATTATGTTTGATTCAATGCAAAAACCTCATCGGTATACAATATAATTTATATTTATACTATAAACCAGTAAGAAAAGCAACAGTCGCGCAGCACGCGACAGTGGGATACCCTTCGACCTATGTAGGTATGTTCCTATGTATGTACACATATACATATGAACATGCTTTGAAATTAATCTCGACAGATGGCGCTCGCGCTTTGCGCTCGCCCGCCTCCCTTGTTAGCTGACAGAAGCACTTGGTTTTATGCTCATACTTTCTTAAATAACTTCTGTGTTTATTGTCCGATCGGATTGTAATTTGGAGACTACGTAGATATTTTATTCAGCTTAGTATACGTTAAAGTCAGAAAGTTGTATCTTCTATACAGCGCTTGCAAATTGAGTTCAAAAATTAATTTATTGATTTGCGGGGGCGGTGGGCGTGGCACTTAACATTTGAAATAAACTTGATCTGCGCCGAGTACATAGGAACCTTCATTCCAAATTTGGTATCTCTAGCATTTATAATAGCTGAGATCTGTGTGTTCATCTGGTCAGACGGACATCGGGACATCCGGACAGACAGACAGACATGGCTCAATCGACTCGGCTAGTGATCCTGATCAAGAATATATATACTTTGTGGGGTCTGCCACGCCTCCTTCTGCCTGTTACATACATTTGCATTTTGCACAAAGTTAGTATACCCTTTTTTGACCATTTTCAATGGTCGAAGGTTATAAATATGTCTAAAATATGATCTTACTCTTTACAATGCAATCCAAACAAATACTAAATCATTGTTTTGTATGGCGTGGACTATCATGTGGATCATGTAAGTTGATATATGACCGCATGGGTGGTGCCCCTCGCACGCTATTGTTGTAAATAACAATGTGAGACACTTCCCTTTACCAAATTTCATCCACAGGGACCTGGTGGCAACGGCTATTGAGGTAGCCACGGCTGAAGGTGTCTGGGAGGTAGTGATCGCCTCTGCCTACTTCCCGGGCGATGTGGATGATGTCCCCCCATAGAAGTTCAGAGGTTAGTGTATTTCTGCGCCAATGCGCACCACACGATCTGGGGTAGCAGCGACATAAACAAACGTGGTGAGTCCCTTTTAGAGTATCTATTGTGTTGTCAATTAGATGTTGCTAATATAGGGTGTAAGCCAACCTTTATTAACGCCATTAGGGAAGAGGTTTTGGACATTACCCTAGTCAGTAACTCTATTGGGAGTTCGCTGATTAACTGGCGGGTCACAGACGAAGCCACCTTGTCGGACCATCAGCACATCAGCTTCGACCTACCTGGCCAAGTCGAGATCCGTCAGAATTCCTTCTGTCCCAAAAAGACCAATTGGGTACTTTTCAAAGCCTCTGTGGCTTTTAAAGCAGATTTGTTGATCAGCAACCCAAATTCTATCAGTGAGATAGAACTTGCTGCCAACCTGCTTCAAGATGTGCTAATCACATCCTTCGAGGACAGCTCTGCTCGGAAGACTTTAAGTGTCAACCGTAAAGTTCCTTGGTGGAACGAGGAATTATCCATACAAAGAAGGAAGGTTAGGAGCCTATTCAATCGGGCCAGATCTGACCGCGTCAGTTGGGACGTATATAGGGACGCTCTAACTAACTATAACAAAAACATTAGACGTGCTAAACGCGATACATGGGGCAGCTACAGTGGTAGCATTGAATCGCTGCCAGAAGCAGCGAGACTGCGCAAAGTATTAGTTAAAGGGCCATCTAATGGTATAGGGCTTCTTAAAAGAGCAGTTGGCTCTTTCACCCAAGATCGCAGGAAATCACTTGACCTACTACTCCAAGTCCACTTCCCAGGTTCGGAGGCGAACCCAGATCTATCAAGTCATGATGACGTCACCATGTCACCGGACTCACGTGGATCCAGTTTATCAGGAACCATCTTCGACCCTGAAAAGGTCAAATGGGCAGTAGATTCCTTCGCTCCCTTCAAAGCCCCAGGGGGCGATCAAATCTTTCCAGCCCTTCTACAAAACAGCTTGCCTCACATTCATTCCCAAACAGGGGAATCGTCCCCCTGACCAGCCTAAATCATATCGGCCGATCAGTCTCACCTCCTTTCTGCTTAAAACAGCGGAAAGGTTCGTAGACCTGCACATTCGGTGTTCTCTACAGAAAAGTTATCCCCTGCATCCCACGCAGTTTGCGTATATAGCTGGAAGATCGACTGAGGTCGCTCTCCACAAGCTAGTTGGTAAAATCGAGGGAGCCTTTGTAGCCAAGAATATTGCTCTATGCTCGTTTAATAATTAATTTAAAATAATTAATAATTTACTCTCTAGGAGAGATCTCTATCTCCTTACTGGTTACCTTAGTGGTCACCACGTGGTGAACTGTCACCTCGTTAAAATGCGTTTATCCTCAGATGCAGAATGCAGGCTCTGTAGAGAGGACGACGAAACCACTAAGCACATCCTGTGTGATTGCCCAGCCTTGGTATGGATTAGGAGGAAGCATCTGCACGTGGAAATCGCAGTTCCCGAGCACATTGTCCGTTCCTCGACGAAACACCTGTTATGCTTCATTAGGGAAATAGAACAGCTTTTGTCAAGATAGGGAGAGCATTATAGGCACAAAAGATCACTCTGGTCGCAGTGCCTCGCGCCTTCTCTGCTGAGAGACTCCCTTTCCAAATAATAATAATAATAATGGTGTGGTATATGAAAATTGCAAGTATAGCAGTATTTTCAAAAAATTTATGGTCTATTGTGTTTGTCGGAACGGAAATGTGCGTAACAGGCGGAAGGAGCCATTTCCGACACCATAAACAATATACATTCTGAATCAGTATCAGTAGCCGAGTCGATTGAGCCATGTCTGTCTGTCCGTCTGTCTGTCTGTCTGTCTGTCGTATATATTGCAGTGTCTTAAAGTTTTTTTTTAAATTTGTACACGCCCCTTCCCGCCTCTATAAATCAGTAATAACTATTTAACACCTGGATCTCAGAAGCTATAAGAGGTAGAGTCATCAAATTTTGTGACAACAGACGTATATATTGCAGTGTCTTAAAATTTTTTTTAAAATTTGTACACGCCCCTTCCCGCCTCTATAAATCAGTAATAACTATTTAAAAAGTACAACAACCAAAGTTGTATATCTTACATGACAAATACCTTGCCACGGGCGTTATGTGAAAATTTTATTTAAATCGGACTATAAATAAGTGAGATATGTTACAAATTAGACTCACTTTGAACATATATACTTAAGCGTACCTAATTTACGAAAGCATACCGAAGTTAAAATCTAGCGTCAGACACACAGCATTTTATTAAACTTTTTATTTGAATTGTATGGTAACAGAATTGGTTCACAATGCAGCTTTGCCGATGGGCCAAGAAGTGAGGTAATAGCCGAGTGGCTATATTGGCGGACGGTTGCGGGAGAATGAGTGTGTTCAACTCCCGGTTGAGGCGGGTGCAAATTTTCATTTTGTTAAGATATACTCTATTATGTTAAGCCTTATGTTATCAAGTGTGACCTTTATCGATATACTATTGTAAACTAATTAAGTTATCGGAAACCCTATCGATGGGATAGTGTTGTATAAGACAGGATTGAGAGAGCGTCACTATCGCATCGATAGGACAGTGTTGTGGAACACGAGAGAGGGAGCGTCACTATCGTTTAAGAGCGCGAAGGAAAGACATTGTAAAAAAGTTGAAAAGACCGCAATAAATAATTTAAACAATAAAGAATTGTCTCCACAACTTCAGAAGTGGGATAGACAAACGCCAAACAAACGAAAATTTTTTTAAAAATACAAACGCTACAGTCAGGAGCTGACTGTATAAGGCCATGGATTATCATAGTATACCGTAGGCAATAGGTATAGGTATGCATTTCTAGCGCGTACCAAATTTCATTACATGTGCTTCTTCTTGATTTTAATTTGTTTAACTGTAACTTTTCTTTTAGTTTATTAGAATAAAAAAAAATATATATAAATAAAATAAGAAATAATTAACAAATGAAATTTCGCACCCGCCTCAACCGGGAGTTGAACACACGCACTCTCGCACAGCCGTCCGCCACTCTAACCACTCAGCCATTGCCTCACTTCTTCGGCCATCGGCAAAGCTACATTGTGAACCAATTCTATTCCCATACAATGCAAATAAAAAGTTTAATAAAATGCTGCGTGTCTGACGCTAGATTTGAACTTCGGTATCTAGCGTAAATTAGGTCTGCTTAATTATTATACATTTGTATATGTTCAAAGTGAGTTTAATTCGTATCATATCTCACTTATTTATAGTCCGATTTTATTGAAATTTTCACATAACGCCCGTGGCAAGGTATTTGTCATGTAAGATATACAACTTTGGTTGTTGAGTTAATATTGTAGGTTTTAAATAGTTATTACCGATTTACATAGCCGGGAAAGGGCGTGTCTAAATTTTAAAAAAACTTTGAGACACTGCAATATATACGTATGTTGTCACAAAATTTGATGACTCTAGCTCTTATAGTTTCTGAGATCCAGGTGTTCATACAGACAGACAGACAGACAGACAGACGGACAGACAGACATGGCTCAATCGACTCGGCTACTGATACTGATTCAGAATATATATAGTTTATGGGGTCGGAGATGCCTCCTTCTGCCTGTTACGCACATTTCCGTTCCGACAAACACAATAGACCATGAATTTTTTTAAAATCCATGGCCTAAAAAACTCAACATAAAATTAAACTGCGAATTCCTGCAAATTGACAATTGTCGGCAAAGTTTCTGCATTGACGCCAGCGTGTCGCGTCAATTTTGTAAAGTTCCATTGAATTTCATCATGGAAAGAGAACAAATAATTGCATGGCTCCTAAGAAATGAAATTCAATTCGACAAGAAGGCGAACACCCGCCAATTGGAAAAATTTGCTAAGGACCATGGAGCACAATTTGACAGTATGGAAACTGCTATAAAAGCGGCAGACACAGAACAACAGTATTCTGAATCAGACGAACAGCCCATAGCAGCTGTACAGGATTTGCAAATTTCTGATGAAAGCGAAAAGTTAAAGAAAATCCAAGAAGAACAAGCAATTGTTGAAGCTGAAATTGAACTATTCCAGAAGAAGAAGATTCTGGAAAATCTACGCGGGACTTCAAGCAGAAATCGCGCAGAAGTGGATGACGTAATGACCGCCATCTTTCCATTTAGCGGCGAGCATGCAGCAGATGCGCGCAAGTGGCTGAATGACTTTGAACGTACATGCGACACCATGGACGGCGATGATATTTTTAAATTGAAATGCGTACGACGACTTATGAAACCAGGATCAAATGCCGGTTGGTTTCTTCGTGTGGATCAGTCCACGTCCTACGGCGAGTTCAGACAATGCTTTCTTCAAACATTTGACCGTTCGCATTCCGTAGTCGAGGTTGTTATGCTACTCAAATCGACGGTGTTCAACAACAGCAAGATGTCATTCCTGGCCTACATCTTTCAAATGCAGGATATTGCGTCAAGAGCACATATTGAGGAATCTCAGGTCGTGCAGCTAATCATCGAAGGACTGCAGGATTTCACCTCTGACGTAGCTGTGTTATATTCTGCTTCCACCATAGAGGACCTGAAGAAATTATCTTTCCGTTACTCCGAAATGCGTAATAAGCGTCTACGCAATAACATCGCCACATCGAAGGAGCCAAATACACCGACTTCCGTTAGATGCTTTAACTGTTCTGGATTTGGACATATGGCAAAGGATTGTGTTCAGCCTAAGCGAGCTAAAGGGTCATGCTTCAAATGCGGATCGTTAGATCACACCATCAAAAACTGTAGCATAAGCGCTCCCAAGCAGATGGTGGCCCTTATTAAGGACACTGCTAACCCGGAATCTCCAGAGATTCCAATTGTTAATACGGTAAGAATCACTTTCGACATTGAGGCTCTTTCACATAGTGATATATTTTCTTGTTTGCTTGATACTGGTAGCGCCATTAGTTTAATTCGACGTTCCGCCATACCGCAAAGTTTAACAGGAGATTCGCTTTATGGTACACCATTTGTGGGACTAGGAAATTTTCGGCTTTGCACCTTCGGAAAATTAATTGTTAAGATTACTTTTGAAAACATTACAAATGAAGTTTTGCTTTACGTTGTCCCGGACGAATGTATGCCTTATCCAGTATTGTTAGGAAGGGACTTTTTGAAAACATTTAATTTAAAACTTTCTTACCAAAAGCAAAATGAAATTGCGCCTATTGAAGTTACGGCAAATAAAGATATTTTGAAAATTGATGACAAAATTCTACATTGCATTTATAGCTCATTGACAAATGATATTATTATAGAATATTGCGAATTGTGCAATAAGCAAATAGTAAGCAAACCTTCTGTTACGACTTCCGTTGAATTGATAGATAAACCTTCTGTTACGACTTCCGTTGAATTGATAGAAAATTGTAAAACTGCAGATATTGCGGTTATTGATAATTTTATAATGAATATTGACATAGACGAAGAAATTGAACAAAATATATGTCCCGATTTAAGTAGCGAACATTTCAATAGGGTTTGTGAAGCCATTAAGGAAAACTATTTGAGTATCGAAAACATTCCAATGGCCGATCATAATTACGAAATGAAGATCAGATTAAAATTCGATTTACCAGTTTATTGTGCGCCTCGTAGAATATCATATCATGATCGGAAAGAAATGGAAATAATAATTGATGAACTTCTGGCCTTAGGGCATATTCGACCTAGTAATTCTCCGTACACTTCCGCAATTGTCCTTGTAAAAAAAAGGATGGCGGAAAAAAGAATGTGTGTAGACTATAGGCAATTAAATAAGATAACAGAAAGAGATGGCTTCCCAATTGCAAGAATAGACGATTGTTTAGAAAAACTAGAAGGTAATAAGTTTTTTAGTATACTTGATTTGAAAAGCGGTTTTCATCAAGTCAAAGTATCGGAAGATTCGATTAAATATACGGCTTTTGTAACACCAAATGGTCAATATGAGTATCTTAAAAATGCCTTTTGGTCTAAAGAACGCACCCGCAGTTTTTCAGCGCTTCATTAATTTTGTTTTAGAACCAATTGTCAAAGATGGAAATGTTGCCGTTTACATGGACGATATTGCTATTGGCACAAAAACATTTGAGGAACATATTCTTCTGTTAAAAAGGATCTTAACAAGGTTATCCGAATTCCGTCTAGAATTAAAGCTGTCAAAATGTAAATTCTGTTTTCCGCAAATAGACTTCTTGGGATTCAGTATAAGCAAAGATGGAATAAAACCAAATAATAGTCATATGTTAGCAATTAAGCACATTGCTATTCCGAAATGTGCCAGTGATGTAGAAAAATGTTTAGGACTTTTCTCATATTTTAGACGTTTCATTCCCTCCTTTTCCAGTGTCGCAAAGCCTCTTCGACTATTGACAAGGCCCAACTCAGAATTTAATTTCACGGAAGAATGTTTACAAGCATTTAAGTATTTGTGTGATACGCTTACATCGGAACCTGTGTTAGCATTATATAATCCTGGAAAAGCAACTGAGCTTCACTGTGATGCGAGTCAGTTAGGTTTTGGAGCGATTTTGCTCCAAAAGCAAGAAGACGGTAAATTCCGATTGCATATTTTTCACAAGCTACAACGCCAGAAGAGGGAAGGTATCATAGTTTTGAATTAGAAACATTAGCAATCATTTACGCATTGAGGAAATTTAGTATCTATTTGGACGGTATAGAATTTAGAATAATAACAGACTGTAATGCACTAATCCTAACATTGGAAAGGAAAAGTGTTAATGCAAGAATAGCCAGATGGGCACTAGAACTGTCAAACTATAATTGTTCAATTCAGCATAGAAGCGGAAAATATATGATTCATGTAGACGCCTTAAGTAGACTTTTTGATTCTACCGCAAATCTTCCGAACTTAGGAGATTTTAATAACACTGTTTCCGTTATTGAGGAAGATAGCATTGACATTCAATTGCAAATAACCCAAAATCGTGATAATGTTATTTTACAATTAAGGGATAATTTAGAATCGGGCCCAGTTAAGAATTTCGAGCTCGATGATGGAATTGTGTATCGGAAAACTAATGATGGAGCATTGCTTTTATATGTATCTTCCGAAATGGAAAACAATATAATTCGTGTAGTGCATGAAAAACTATGTCATCTTGGGTCAGCAAAAGTAGTTGCAGAAATTAAACGTTACTATTGGTTTCCTAACATGGACAAAAAAGTTCGAGATTTCATATGCAATTGCCTTAAGTGCATCATGTATTCAGTTCCGCGTCATGCAAATTATCGTACACTGCACAACATTCCGAAAAAACCAATTCCGTTTGACACACTTCACGTTGATCATTTTGGCCCTCTTCCGTCAATCGCTTCAAAGAAAAAACATATACTTGTGTATACTTGTACGATTGACCTAAAGGGCTGCCTTAATAAATATTTTGAATGTTATAGTCGACCAAGGAGAATAGTAAGCGATAGGGGAAGTTGTTTCACCTCATTAGAATTTTCAGAATTTCTATTGAATAACAATATTGAACATGTTAAAGTAGCAACTGCCTCTCCTCAAGCCAATGGCCAGGTCGAGCGAATAAATAGAATTATTAAGTCGATGATTTCGAAGATCTCGGAACCAATTCAGCACTCTGATTGGTACAAACTATTAACCAAAGTTGAATATGCAGTTAATAATTCTGTCCACTCGACAACGAACCAAACACCAGCAATGTTGTTGTTCGGAGTCAACCAGAGAAGTTTAGAAATAGACACATTGACTGAGTATTTAGAAGACAAAGGAGAAACATCCCGAGATTTGGATAGGTTAAGAAATACTTCATTTGAAAAACTTAAAACTTCTCAATCAAAAAGTTCAGAGACTCACAAAAATCAATATAAACCTCATGAGAAATTTTCCAGTAACGATTTTGTGGTGGTTCGAAATGTCGATACAACTATTGGGACAAATAAGAAATTTATAGCAAAATATAAAAGCCAATATGTTATTAAAAAGGTTTTACCAAATGATAGATACGTTGTAACAGATATAGAAAATTGTCCAGTAACACAAATGCCGTATGAAGGTATTTTAGAAGCATCTCGATTAAGAAAGTGGGCAGATTGGAGAGTCAATGTCGAGAGTGATTCAGAACCGTAACCGCATTTACTAACTAATTTACTTATTTTATTTATTTTACTTTAACTTTAAATTTATCATGTAAAAGATTTTAAATATTGTACAGCCTTGATCGGGTCGATCAAAATGTCAGAATGGCCGAGCTGTTAAGATATACTCTATTATGTTAAGCCTTATGTTATCAAGTGTGACCTTTATCGATATACTATTGTAAACTAATTAAGTTATCGGAAACCCTATCGATGGGATAGTGTTGTATAAGACAGGATTGAGAGAGCGTCACTATCGCATCGATAGGACAGTGTTGTGGAACACGAGAGAGGGGAGCGTCACTATCGTTTAAGAGCGCGAAGGAAAGACATTGTAAAAAAGTTGAAAAGACCGCAATAAATAATTTAAACAATAAAGAATTGTCTCCACAATTTATTAATTATTTCTTATTTCATTTTGTTTATTTATTTTATTCTAATAAACTAAAAGAAAAGTTACAGTCAAACAAATTAAATTATTTAATTAAATTTTAATAAAAATAAAAAAATTTCATTGCTTTGTTTTCATATGAAAGACAATCAAATTATAATAGCTATAAATAATAGTAATTATTTATAAATAAAGTTAAGTATTTTTATATTATTTAGCACGCATCAAAAAAAGCGTCACTCATTCCGTATTTTGTCTGTTATAACTTTGAAAGTTCAGTTAGATTCCAATTGGATGTTTCCTATTTTATTTTGCTCTCAATATTTTGCAATTAGAATGCTAGAAAATAACAGAGATCATAAGCCCTTGTAAAGTTATGAATGTGCCAGTGGGACGCCCATACATACATGTCTGCATATCCACATGTATGTATTGGCGTCCCACTTCAACATACATTATTGCACGATTGTATATACTATACATACTATACATATGTACAATTAGATTTGCAGTTGCTGTTGTGTACCGACGAAAGAAAACTAAGTTCTAATTACATATCTTGCGTAACTAAAACTTAAAAATCGCCTGCCGCCGCCGCCCCTCTTTAATGTTTTTGAGCTTTTAATTTATTTAAAAAAAATTATGAAATACAAAAGAATTTCACATGTTGATCGCGGCAGCAATCGAACCTCGAACACGCTCAATATCATTGGCCTTAGAGTTCGGGACATAATCCACTCAGCAACTGAACAACTCTCGCAGTCGTCGAAAAGGTGAGACATTAGACAAAACGACAAGACGCAATATGCATTCTTAGTTCGTTAAGAAGAAGCACGCGTACCATGCGCTAGAAATGAATACCTATACCTATTGCCCACGGTATACTATGATAATCCATGGCATTATGCAGTCAGCTCCTGCCTGTAGCGTTTGTATTTTTTTTTAGCTTATTAAGGCACCGTAATAGTTAATAATATAAAATAAATAAATAATCTGTAAACGAAAGAGACGTTCTGTGCGATGCAAAATCGCTCAAACATATATTGTGATTTATTTATATTTATTTTATTTAAAAACCAGTAAGAAGAGTAAGAACCAGCAACAGTCGCGCAGCAGGCGACAGTGGGATACCCTCCTATCTATGTATGTGTGTTTCTATGTATGTACACATATACATATGCACAAGCTTGGAAATTATTCCCGACAGATGGCGCTCGTGCTTCGCGCTCGCCCGCCTCTCTTCTTAGCTGACAGAAGCACTTGGTTTTATGTTCATACTTTCTTAAATAACTTCTGTGTTTATTGTCCGATCGGATTGCAATTTGGAGACTACGTAGATATTTCATTCAGCTTAGTATACGTTAAAGTCAGAAAGTTGTGTCTTTTATACAGCGCTTACAAAATTAATTTATTGATTTGCGGGGGCGGTGCGCGTAGCACCTAACATTTGAAATAAACTTGATCTGCGCCGAGTACATAGGAACTTTCATTCCAAATTTGGTGTCTCTAGCATTTATAATAGCTGAGATCTGTGTGTTCATCTGGTCAGACGGACATCCAGACAGACAGACATTTGCACAAAGTTTGTATACCCTTTTTGACCATTTTCAATGGTCGAAGGGTATAAAAACAATAAATTAATAATAAAACTATGAGCCAGAAAGCCCCTCGCATTCAGCGTCAACGTCGTAATTCAACGAAACAACGCGTACTTTTCGTATGTCTCCGCGGCAACTGCAAACGCAGACAACGAGCGGTCAATATATATATAGTTATATACACAGCATGTATGTACATACATATATACAATATGAATTGTTAGAAGCAATATAATCATATATACATTTATATGTAATCAGTAATAATAATCAAATAATGTACTTTTAACCAGAGCTCGCAAATAACAGTTGACCGTTTCTTGCAGTCACCAAATAACTGTTTTTTGCGCACCACTTGCGCAAAAAATCAGACAAGAACCGTTCACCAGTGTCTCTTGAACGAATGGTCTGTGCTCAACCAAAAACCAATTTCGTGTTTCCCTTTTGCTCTGCTTATTCGCTGACCGTTTTGCAACGAGCGAAGAAAATAAAAGTCTTTTGCATTTGCATTTGTGTATGTATATGCGAATTATCAGTCAACTTGTAAATCACACGTGCTTGTGGATTCGGTGCGTTTGGAGTGTTTTAATTTTTGTGCCCAAAATGGGTCGCCAACAAAACAAAAAAGTGCACTTTTTTTCAAATTAAATCCAGCAGACAATAAGTCTAAGTGCAATGTTTGCGGTGTGAAGTTAGCAGGCTCTCACGCAACAAATTTAAAACGGCATTTAATTGCAAAACATGCGGAAGTCTTTAATGAATTCGAAATTGGCGACGAAATTCAACAAAATATGAAAAAACGAAAAATTTCATATGAAACCAGTGAAGAATCAATCGTCTCTTCGATTATAAAGATTGTGACCACCGATGGCACTGAAGACAAAAAACCGTTTACGATGAGTCTTTCGTTTTTTTCGCTCTTCTGCTGACCCTCAACGAGCGAGCGTTCAGTTGGCTCGCTCTCTCTGAGTTGTTGTTGAGTGAGCATAACAAGAACCACGCGACTGAGAACAGTTGACCGAAAATCAAAACAAAGAGAAACGAAAAGTTCTGTTCAGAGCGAGAGCACACGCGCATCGTCTTTTTCGGTTGTGTTCGAGTGCAGACCGCAAAACGAAAAACGGTTGACAGTTATTTGCGAGCTATGCTTTTAACAGGTGTCTCAATAAGTTTTTGACATGAATCTATTTTCCTGCAGAATCTTTTTGATATATGCGAAGAGCTAACAGTCGCTGGGGCCAAATCTGGGGAATATGCCGGGTGCGGGTGCGATTTTAAGCGAAGCTCATTCAATTTGACCATTGTTGCCATTCATTTGTGACATGGTGCATTGTCCTGTGGCGGCAGCCATTTTGCCAACAACTTCTTCATATGCAAATAATCGTGCAAAATAGTAAATAAACTGCCTTCGGATATCTTCAGGGCCTAAGCTATCTCCAACAAAATGATCCCTCAAAATGATTTTGCGCACTTTAATCACATTTTTTAGACAAACTGCCGTTTTTAACGTCTGTTGTTCTCGTACAACCGAATTTAAACTCATTATACCAGCTGCAAACGGTTGATTTCGACGGTGCAGAGCCCGGGTAATGATTATCAAGCGACAGTTAGGCATCCGAAGTATTTTTCCTGCAAATTGGCAGTTCTTAATCAAAATATGAAATTCACTTTTTCCATACTTCACAAAATGAACAAAGTTGTTGCCCAATAAGAGCTCCAATCGATTGTCATAAAATTTCGGTACAGATCTTATAAAAGATGGCTCTATCGAATGGTTATATTGGTTTTTTGTTCAGTGGCGCCCCTATATGCCAGTCCAGTATTAAGTGACCTGATATAGTTTGTCTATTTAATCTCTTTTCAATGTGCACGCACTCGTCGTCTAGAAGCAACTAACCAGAAAAGGCATTTGCATATCAATGATGCTTTTGCATATGTCCAGATATGGTCATGATTAATGCATACTTGTGTATACAATTATGTTCATTAATATATAGACATTTACAACAAATAACCTATAGTTTGACGAACCTGTTTTTACAAACAAATCAAAATAGTGCGTACTCTTGCTCTCCCGCACTTTTAGTTCTGACACAAATCCCGCTATCTTCAACAGCAATAACTGGAGCAATAATAACTAACTACCTAATACAAGACCTACACACAGGCACTTCCCTATTTCGATCGTCTTGACTATGTGTCCATGATGCTACTCCTTGGCGGTAGAGAAGCTTCTTAATATCGATGTACCTCTACGCGCCAAATATATACGAAGTATATGTATCTCCAACCTATATATATGTAGTTAAGGTGCGTCTATGTTCAGATTTAGAGTATAGACTCTGTAATGAACACGACGAAAGTATTATACACAAAGTATTCTCTGCAGCTGTTCAGCCTTGTCATTGACAAAGACTTAACATATTATTAACTTCTTGATGAAGTGTCTGCTCTGCTTCTTTTTTATTAGGGAAGCAGAACAGCTTTACCATGCTAGGCAGGTCCCTGAAGGTAGAGAAGACCGAATCTGGTCGCACTACCGCACTTTATCTATACGTATTTATAAGCAATTGAGTAAGTGATATATTCATATTCATGATCTCTCTTTAAAACCCTATTCGCTGAGATAACTCGTGTCCCCAACTATATTATGGCTGTTGGTACTCATGCCTTGGACGTTGGTGCGTTGACTTCATTCTTCTGGTTATTTGAAGAACGAGAGAAGATGATGGAATTTTATGAACGCGTATCAGGAGCACGTATGCACGCCGCATACATTCGACCAGGCGGCGTCTCTCTGGTATATATATTGATATTATGCGTAGGCAAAAGGTGAATAGATAATAACAATCGATATCGATATTTTAAGGATATGCCCTTAGGCCTGATGGATGATATATATGAGTTTGCGTCAAAGTTCTCTGAACGTTTAGATGAAGTTGAGGATGTGCTTAGCACAAACCGTATTTGGGTGCAACGCACTGAAGATATTGGTATTTTATCAGCTGAAGAAGCCCTCAACTATGGATTCAGCGGTGTTATGCTGAGAGGCTCTGGCATCAAGTGGGACTTGCGAAAGCAGCAACCATATGATGCATATCAACTTGTTGACTTTGATGTTCCAATTGGCAACAAGGGCGACTGTTACGATCGCTACTGTCGTATTGAAGAAATGCGACAGTCTTTGCGCATTATCGATCAGTGCCTGAACGGACGACGCTAAAGTAACTCCGCCATCGCGATCGGAAATGAAGAGTTCAATAGAGGCTCTCATTCATCACTTTAAGCTCTTTACTCAGGCTATCAAGTGCCGCCTGGCTTTGCTCACTTGACGGCACTAGAGAAAATAGGAAAGCAACATATGTTAGCTGATGTTGTTGCTATCATTGGCACTCTGGATGTTGTGTTTGGTGAAATCGATCGGTAAAACATTCAACAAATATCTGCATGTATATTCAATTGTAGATTCGATAAATAAATCATAAGAATTATTTATGAAAATGAAATAGTGGAAGATTATGATTATGATTATCGATAAACTTATGTATTTTAAATGATATTTTTGGTATGTATTCATATGCGCCAAATTGAGCATGGTACGGCAAGGCTTGGCAAATTTATCGAACTCACAACATCCCGCCCACCGTAAAACTACTCGGGAGTTTTACCTAACACATCTAATAATGCCAACTTTGATACTGGACGAGGGAGTGTCCCAGAGGAGTTCTGTACTTCGGCGATTCGTATTTACCCATCTTTTGTTGGCATTGTTTGAAGGACGACGCCTTTTTCCAATTGCCGCGCGGTTGGTTATCATCGCAGATTACCACAACATGTCCAACATTGATTGGCTTTGTGCGAGCAAACCATTTAGTACGCCTGCTCAATATAGGCTCAATCTGCTCAATCTCTTATCCATCGACTCCAAAAATTATCCTTTAGTTGTTTAGCAATACGATACTGCTTATGAAAACAGAAATTGCCGCCATCTCCAGGAGTTCGAGTAGAATTAGTAGTGCCGAGCAAGAAATTAATTGGAGTTAGTGGCTCTGGATCATTTAAATAAACAGGGATATGCGTCAAAGGTCTACTGTTTATAATGTTTTCGGCTTCTATTAGCAAACTTCGCAGGGTCTCCACTTGAGGAGCTTGTTGTTTGAGCCTGACAGCCAAGATTCGTTTTGTAGATCTAACTAATAGCTCCCAACAACCGCCTGAGCTTGGGTTAGCAGGACAGTTAAATTCCCATTGGATTCCTTTGTTAGCCATTTCCGACTTAATGACACTCCAATCAAACAAATCCTTAGTCCTCTTAATCTCCCTGTCCGCTCCGATGAAATTCGTTCCCATATCCGACCTGATCTTCACTGGCACTCCTCGACGATTGACAAAATTACGAATGCATAATATGCATGCATCAGTAGAAAAGATCTGCTGCTAGTTCAAGGTGCATTGCTCTTATTGTTAGGCACGTAAACAATGCGACCCATCTCTTCTCATGTCGTCGGCCGATCGTTACCATGATAGGACCGAAATAATCCAATCCTGTATAAGAGAAGGGACGCTGGTATGGAGTTACTCGATCCTTTGGTAACTGCCCCATCTGTGCCGGTTTTGGAACTGCAGACTCATTTTTACAAAGTTCACAAGCTGTTTTAGCTCGCTTTACAGTCTTCCTCAAATGCACTATCCAAAATTTGCGCCTTATTTCATTTATAATGAGATCCTCATTTTGGTGATGGTACACGTCGTGATACCACTTTATTATCAATTCAGTCAAAGGATGTTTAGAAGGCATTATTATAGGGTGGCGAGTTGATTCAGGTAAAACTGCAGCATAGTCAAGTCTTCCGCCAACTACTAAAATGCCGTCCTTTGATAAAACCGGACATAATGAGTAAATCGAGCTGCTTTTGGCAACTGCATCGCCTTCCTTTAAGCTCGTCAGTTCCTGGCTGAATGTTTGTCTCTGTGCTATATTGCACAGGCTTATTTCCGCCCACCGTAACTCATTTGAAGTAAGCTCTCCACACCTTTCGTCCGACTTCTGGTGGCGCAGCCGCTTTGAATATTTTTTAATATCAATAACTGGATCCTGTAGTAGCATCAATACCATTTTCCTTCGTTCATTTGAGTCATCATTTAGGGTGCTTATTCCATTTGAAGTAGGCCAAAACTGCCTATCTTGCAGTAGAAACTCTGGTCCTGTTGTCCAGACATTTCCAGCTCTATATTTCAATCCCTTTGGTGCTTTGGTCGCTTTATCCGCGGCATTCAAATCGGTTGGTACCCATCTCCAGTTACTTTCATCTGTACTCTCCAAGATTTCACTTATACGGTACGCTACGAATGGCTTATATTGCCGATGATCAGAGTGAATCCGAGAAATAACTGTCATTGAATCAGACCATAATGTGCAACTCTGCACCTTGACTTCGTGGCAAGCTAAAATGGTGTTTCGTAGGCGAGTGCCTAATACTGCTGCTTGGAGCTCAACCCGCGGCACCGATAACATTTTTAAAGGTGCGCACTTTGTTTTGCCTGCAACAAAGATAGTATTAATAATACCATTTTTAACAATCCTCCAATAAGCTACTGCTGCGAATGCCAATTCGCTCGCATCTACAAAAATGTGTAGTTCAATCTGCGTGTCCTCGTCAAAAATATTCCAGGAATAGCATCTACTAAATTTAAAATCTTTTACGTTCTCCAACTGACGAACCCATTGCTTGAAACGTTCAAACAAGGAATCTGGTAATAGGTCATTCCAGTTTATTCCTGAACGCCACACATCTTGGACCAAAACTTTTCCATGTACCATCAAATTAGCTAGCATTCCAAATGGATCGTATACTGACATAACCAAACTAAGCAACTGTCGCTTTGTTGGACATTTTGTGGCCCTTACGATTTCTTTGTCGACACGATTTATCTGTAGATCAAAAATAAATTCATCGTTCCTGCTATCCCAATGCATTCCTAATATTTTATCGACCCTCTCATTGTCGATTTTGACTATATTTGGCGCCTCGATTTCTGTGCCATTCATTCGTTTTTGAAGGTCCATTGAATTCGAAACAAATCCCCGAAGATCAAAATTTGCTATTTTGTGAACTCTTTTCACCTCGTTGCTTATGTCAAAAGCTTCTTTCTTGGAACTGAAGCTGCATACAAAGTCGTCTACGTAATGCTTTGATACGATCGCATGACAGCTTCTTTATATTTCATTGCGTTAAGGGCATTCGTATTCTTAACGTATTGTACACAACATGGCGAACAAGCTGCTCCGAATATCATGACTGTCATCTTGTATATCTCTACTTCCGGATTACCATGTCTCCATAGAAAGCGCAGAGCATCTTGATCCTGTTCCCTAACTCGAACCTGCAGAAACATCTCCCTTATATCAGCGCATACAGCTATCTTTCTTTGTCTAAACTGAAATAATATTTTTGTCAATGGAGGATTCTCATCTGGTCCTTTTAACAGTTTTGAATTTAGGGACACTCCGTCAATCTCTGATGCTGCATCAAACACTAAGCGCATTTTCTTAGGTTTGTTGACATTGTACACTTCGTAATGAGGCAAATACCACGTGCAAGGTGTTTAATAATTGTCTGATCTTTTGATAGCTTTACAGCGTATCCTTTCTTTACAAATTCCATGACGGCTAGATCATATTCTCCCATTTTGCGCATTTTATTTTCTACTCCGTGCAGCCTGTGAAGAGCCATGTTGTAGCTATCCGGTAGATTGACTTCGTTCTCGGCCCATAGCAATCCTGTCTCGTATTCCCTATTTAATTGTTTTGTGGTGTCCTGAAGTATATTTCTTGCTCTGCTTACAGTGGTTCACTCCAAACGTTTTGGAGATATTTCGATGCCGAAACCTTCTGTTGAGAAATAATCCGCCCTTAATCTGTGCATATCAATTTCTTTTCTTGTAGCAGTTGTATGTAGCACAACTGTACAAATTGGGAATGCATCTGTCTGCCTCTGAGTCAATCCATATATATACCATCCTAATGCTGTTTTTGTTGCAATCAAATTCCTATCCAATGCTTTATGCTTTTGATGGCACGAATAATAGGACAATTATCTATTCCTATTAAAAGCATTGGCTCTGCATTAGTATATCCTTTTATTGGTATATTCCTTATTTTCTTAAACTGTCCTTCCAATTGCTGCACATCAAGACTTTGCAAAGGTAATTGAAGCTCTGGAACCGAACTTCCCTTCATACGCAGCCATTTCTTGTCACAATCTTGTGATCGTAACTTTAATTTACAAATCATAGAACTTACATCCATAGCATGTTTACCTATCCAGTTCAATGTCAACTTAACAGGGTCTTCTTTGGCACCCAATTTATGCGCCAACTCACTATTTATCATTGTAGTGGAAAAACCTTCATCTACAAAGGCAAATGTTTTTATAATTTGTCTGTTTGGACCCATCAGCTCTATGAGCACTACTTTAAACAGTATCTTTGACATCTTTGACGTTATCGTGTTCACGGATAGACTCTCTTCCTCAACCTTCTCTTCGCTGGCTTCATTTGCCTTTATTTTGTCACTATGCAATGTTCTAAGATGCATTTTGTCGCATCCATTCAGTTTACATGTCCGTTTGTATTTGCATGTTCTTACGCTGTGACCTTTAAACAAACAACTATAGCAGACGCCAAGATCTTTTGCAATCTTCCATTTGTCATCTATAGAAGCTCTATTATATTCCTCGCATTTTGGCAACTTGTGATCTCCTTTGCATTTATAGCATATATCTTTATTTGTGTCCGCCTTAACAACGACCTCTGCAACTTGCATCACCGCCTTTTGCTGTGAATTCTGTTTTCCCTTTGTTGCTTGTTCCTTCGAAGTCACCACTGCTGCCCTTGCAATGTTCCGACTCAATACATTTAGCCAAATGCTAAGGTGTCCCAAATCTGGATACGGTACTATATTCGCAGCATATTCATTCCATAATATCCTCTTTGACAATGGCAACTTCTCGACCACCTGATCCAGCATTGCCGCATTATTCAAATACTGTGTAGCATTTGCCGACCTTAAGTAGATGACCAAATTCTCTACTTTGGAAGCAAAGGGAACCAGCTTTTCCAAATTATTTTCATGAATACTCTGAAGACTATTGACAATGTCCAATTGGGATTTTATAAGCAGTTCCGGTCGTCCATATCGAAACTGCAGCCTATCGATTATGTGTCGTACATTAACAGGGGTTATTAATAAAGCCTCGACCTCGTCTCTAGCCGCTCCTATAAGACTCTTCTGCAGTCGTAAGAGATTCTCAAGATTTGAATAACTATAAGCAGCTGATGACTCTGAGAACATAGTGAAAAATACTGGCCAATCTTTTGCATTTCCATTAAATACAGGCAGATCTATCAGTTTACGAGGTTGCGTAACAGAATTATACTGTGGGTGGACGTGAGAGCTATTTTCTATTTGTCTGCCTTGTGCCAAATCAAACCTTGTCGCACCATTACCCTCAGTTAGCCCATGTATACCAAATCTTCCAGAATTCAAATCATTTGAGCTAGTCAGGCCTCTGGTGGCGCCATAATAATCGACGTGCTTTTCTCCGCTATGAAAGGCAGCCTTCCAGTATGCGTCACCAGCAACGCCCTGAGCGATGCCACTATGCTCGGCAGTTCTGACATGATCAGCGGCTGCTAAGACACTATGTTGTCTTCCAGTTGCGTTGATGCCCAAAATATCAAGACCATAGCTTCTTCTCTGTGTATCAAGACCAGAGCTTTCCTGTGTATCAAGTCCATTGCCTTTTCTCTGTGTATCAAGACCAGAGCTTTCCTGTGTATCAAGTCCATAGCCTTTTCTCTGTGTATCAAGACCAGAGAATTCCTAAAAAACGCTGCCAATTTGTTGTGCAGGTGCGTTGCTGCCCTGTGCAGAAACGCCAGTACCACCATGTGTGGCTTCAAAATTTGCTTGCAAAGCTGCGTCTCTGTTCACTACAGAAACACCAGTGCCACCATGTCCGACCGTTCCAGATACGTCCTCTAAGTTTGAACCCATATTGTTGCTGCCCTGTGCAGCGTTGTTGATAGCCAATCCATGATCGTCGCTGCCCGTTGCAGAAACGCCAGTGCCACCATGTGTGGCTGTGCATATTGCACCAGTTGGATTTCCTGCTACCAACTGTTCAATTTTGTTCATCCGTTCAGACATACCCTCTGTAACGCTTGCCATTTCCGTAGCCAATGCACTGTTTTGTGCAGCCATTGCAGCTAACTGTTCCGTCATGCGCTTAATAAGAATTGTAACGGTGTCTTCCTTTTCTCTTGGCACAATCGTTCGGGTGCCGCTGAGCTCCACGTCACTTTCTGAATCCATCTCGTCAGATCTCTTAGGTGTTGAAGATGCAGACATCTCTTCAGCACTCACAAGTCGCTTCTTATTGCGTAATTCCATCAAGATCACAAATTTCCATCAGCTTTTCATCAATTGTATTTCAGCACAACACGTTACTATTTCATCATCCTTTGTCTGTATGTGTGTACGCAGTACTTTTTCGCAACGCAATTTAATTAAAATAAAAAAATGTTCTGTCTCCAATTAGACTGTTTGCTTCACAAAAATATAACACTTCTCCTTCTATTAAACACAATATATTTATTAATTCAAAGCAAGTATAAAGTAATAAGTAAGAAATAAGAGGAAGGCTTTATTTTAATGTGTTGCTGCGTGCGAATTATTGCGAAAAGTGACGCTCTTCATTTCAGTGTTGCACAGCTCACATTTATTATCGATAAACTTATGTATTTTAAATGATATTTTTGGTATGTATTCATATGAGCCAAATTGAGCATGGTACGGCAAGGCTTCGGAACTTTATCGAACTCACAACAGTAGCCGAGTCGATTGAGCCATGTCTGTCTGTCCGTCTGTCTGTCTGAACACCTGGATCTCAGAAGCTATAAGAGGTAGAGTCATCAAATTTTGTTACAACAGACGTATATATTGCAGTGTCTTAACGTTTTTTATAAAATTTGTACACGCCCCTTCCCGCCTCTATAAATCAGTAATAACTATTTAACACCTGGATCTCAGAAGCTACAAGAGGTAGAGTCATCAAATTTTGTGACAACAGACGTATATATTGCAGTGTCTTAAAGTTTTTTTTAAAATTTGTACACGCCCCTTCTCGCCTCTATAAATCAGTAATAACTATTTAAAAACTACAACAACCAAAGTTGTATATCTTACATGACAAATACCTTGCCACGGGCATAATGTGAAAATTTCATTTAAATCGGACTATAAATAAGTGAGATATGTTACGAATTATACTCACTTTGAACATACATATATACTTAAGCATACCTAATTTACGCAAGCATACCGAAGTTAAAATCTAGCGTCAGACACACAGCATTTTATTAAACTTTTTATTTGCATTGTATGGTAACAGAAATGGTTCACAATGCAGCTTAAATAAAAATAAAAAAAATTTCATTGCTTTGTTTTCATATGAAAGACATTCTATTTATATTAGCTATAAATAATATTAATTATTTATAAATAAAGTTAAGTATTTTTATATTATTTAGCACGCATCAAAAAAAGCGAACTAATGCGTTCCTCAATGCCGTCACTCTTTCCGTATTTTGTCTGTTATAACTTTGCAAGTTCAGTTAGATTCCAATTGGATGTTTCCTATTTTGTTTTGCTCTCAATTAGAATGCTAGAAAATAACAGAGATCATAAGCCCTTGAAAAGTTATGAATGTGCGAGTGGGACGCCCACACAAACATGTCTGCATATCCACATGTATGTATTGGCGTCCCACTTCAACATACATTATTGCACGATTGTATGAGTTAACAACTTAAATGCTGCAATCTAGAATAATGAACTCCAGTACGCAAGTTCCAATCTGCAAGCTTAGCGTCTGCATAATTTACTGCACGAGTTACCACTCGTGACCTGAGCGGTGGAGCTGTTGAGGAGGGTTGAGGGAGTTAATTGTGCTTTCCTTCTTCTTATATGGTGAAATAAGTTTTCCTCGATATGTGCAATAATGCGACCGTACGGTTCGGAAGTCAAGACAGAAGTGATTTTATTTGAGTTTTGTTCTTAATGGCTAACTTATAATTTCGGCAGAATATGTTGTTGCGTGGAATTGTCGCGCAGCTCAATGTCGCGTTGCGCTGCCTAAAGTTTCAACTGCAGACGCCGGTTCGGCGCGGCTGATCGTCGACACATCGTGATTTGGGCATCGAGGTACCGTTGCTCTGCCTTACGCTTCATCGGAAGACGCCGGTCCGGCGCGGCTGATCGTCGGCGCATCATGATTTGGGCACCGACGTACCGTTGCTGTGAGCGTCGATTGTGTTGAGTCCGACCAATATGTTCGTATGTTGCGTCTGTAGAGTCAGCGTATCAGCGACTATTTTGTAGCCCAAACAAGCGGCAACTCATACACTAGCCGTTACTCAAATGTGGTGAAATAGATCATTTGAACAGAAGAGCGGCTGTTGATGTAAGACTTCGCTAGTCGCTGCGATAGGTCTGTGTGAAGGCATGAGGGGGTTTCAAGGGGGGAATGGCAGCTGTCGGTGCCGGGCTGGTGACTCCTCCCCCTAGAATGGAGCAAAGGCCATAACGATGGAATGACAATAGGCAGCTGGCATTCTGTGAGCAGGTGGACGATGTGGATGGAATGTCCAGGAGACGACGACTATGACTGCCAGTAGCAGGAGCAGTATGTAGACGGCTGTGGTGTGTTGTGTTGATTGAAGGTCGAAGTTCAGGATTCTATTTAATTTTGTTATTGTACATAATATAATTAGGCGTTACAATAAAGTGGGTGTTATTTATTGGTAGGGGGATTATTTTTGCAATTTTGTATTCTTCTTTCTTAAATACAAGTTTTGACATTGAATATAATGTTTGAATTGTGATAGGTAGTATATAATTTTAAAACTGTATAAACGCTCATCTGATTGGACATATAGATGTGGGTTTTGAAATATATTTTTGTTTTTAGTATTTCTTAATAAATGTTGTTCTTCTTTTAATTCTTTAACAATTTTGTTTGGAGAGTTCGTAAGAAAGTTGTTTGTTCATAATTTATGTGTTTGCTTACACTTCATTCTATGAGTGTTTTTCTTAAGTCTCTTTTTCAAAAAAAAAAAAAAAAAAAACGGGGTATTATTAAGTTTTTTATATGTAAAGGCTGTGGACCCATAAGTAAACATGGAATGGCAGTAATTAACGGGAGAGGGATGTAGTCAGTAGTTATTTTTTCCTTTTTAATATTGGTTTCCTGATCTTTGATTTGTGTAGTTTCTGTCTTTTAATGGTAGTGAGTGTAGTGCCATGGTCGTTTGCAACTTGGTGTAGAGAAAACCTGGGTGTTATCTTATTTCTCCTGTTTTCTTTCCTCAAAACTATATTATCAGGTTCTACTGGAGTCGGGTCTGCTCTATTTTCGTTTAGTTTCTCTGTTCTTGTTTTTACGATAGTTTCAAGTTTTTCTTTAACAGTTGGGTAAAGTTTTTCCTGAAAAGTATGTAGTTTTTCTAAGTAGTCGTGTTGGGTGCTAAATTCAATGGTTTTGTTAAATGTATGGGTTCTGCCAGTGAACAGTTCGTAGGGGGTAAGCTTGGTTGCGGAATGGATCGCATTATTATAGGTAATTAATGTTTCTGTCAGTAGTTCATCGTGTTCGATTGGTAGTTTTTGGTCTTTGCGAGTGTTAAGGATTATTCTGTAGATTTCTGTAAGGGTGGAGTGTAAGCGTTCCACGGGGGAATTGCTTGAAGATTGTTGGAAGGATGTTTCGTGCATGAGTATTTTGAATTGAGTGCAAAATGTTTTGAATATGTTGCCGGAGAATTCGGCGCCTTGGTCGTAAACTATCTGTCCGGGGATTCCGAATAAACTTATAAAGTGTTTTAACGATTTTACTATGTTTAGGGAGTTACGATTTTCAATATGGTATGCTGCCGCGAATTTAGAAAATTTGTCGATCAAAGTCAGGTTATATGTGTTGTTGATACAGTAAATGTCGATGTGGATTATGTCAAGGGGTTTTTCAGGTGTTGGGGGAATTAAGAATGAGATTTTCTGGGGGTGTCTGTCGTATTTAAGTGTTAAGCAAGTTTCACATTGGTTGATTAACTGTAAAATTTTGTTCTTCATGTGGGGGAAAAAGTATTCGCGTTTTAAGTGAAGGAAAGTCTCGTCAATGCCTCTGTGATTGTTGTTGGTGTGATAGTCGGAGATAATTTTATCCTGTTCTTGAGTTGTCGTTATTTCCGTAAGGAAAGAAGAACAGCTAATTAGTTTGAATGTTGGGTTATTAGAGAAGTATACGGCGTATACTTGTTCTAGTACCTTGAGAATGGTTTCGTCAGCAAAAACGGCGCATGTCTTATTTGGCTTTAATGTTTGTTTGAGTATGTTTGCACAATCGTTAAAGTCGAATAAGAGCTTGTAGTATTCTCTTCTAATTTTATGTTTAAAGGGTGTAACTGTTATGTGCTTATTATCTGGGTAAATTTTTAGAATAAGTTGAACGTTAAAATCGTTGAGGGGTTTAGGGAGGTTTAGGGTTAGGGAGATTAGGGGTAGGTTCGGGAACCGTTTCATTATGGTTCAGGTTAGCGTCTGCCCTGCTTAATGCATCGGCTATGACATTTTGGGAGCCTTTTTTGTGAACTATATCAAATTCGTATTCAAGCAATTGAAGCCGCCAACGGACGATTTTAGAGTTTGAAGTTCATTAGCCAAATAAGGGGTTTGTGGTCTGTCACAATAGTAAACTTTTACCGAACAGATATGGTCTGAAATACTGTAAGGCCCAAATGATTGCCAGCATTTCTTTTTCTATGGTTGAGTAGTTTATCTCGGTGTCGTTGAGGGTTCTGCTGGCGAAGCAGACTGGCTTATCACTTTGTAGTGTACCTTGAGACAAGACGGCTCCAAGGGCGAAGTTGCTTGCGTCTGTTGTCAATATGAAATTTTTTGAGAGGTCTGGGTACTGAAGTATGGGGTCGTTTGAGAGTAGGGTTTTTGAAAATTCGAAAGCTTTCAGGAATTCGTCGTCTATTGAAACGGGTTTCTTACCCTTCAGTTGTTTTGTCATTGGTTTAGTGATACGGGCAAAGTCTTTTATGAATTTCCTGTAATATCCTAGAAGTCCCAGGAAGGATTTAATCGCTTTCCTGTTCTTGGGGCAGGGGTAGTTTTGAATGGCCGAGATTTTGTTGGGATTGGGTTTTATGCCTTGCTCCGTAATTATATGCCCTAAGAATTCTATCTCTTTGTGGAGGAAGTTAGATTTTGATACTTGTACTTTCAAATTGGCTTTTTCTAACTTGGTGAGGACTTGGTCGAGGTGTAAAATGTGTTCTTGGAGGGAGGGTGAGAAGATGATAATGTCATCCAAATAGACTAAACAGGTGGGCCCAACTAGATCGCCTAGGATATTATCCATCACTCTTTGGAAGGTTGCTGGAGCGTTCTTAAGACCAAAGGGCATACGCACGAACTCGTAATGTCCTCCTTCTACAGTAAAGGCTGTTTTGGCAATATCTTCAGGTTTCATTTCAATTTGGTGAAATCCGCTAGCCAAGTCGAGTGTGGAAAAGTATTTTGCTTTCCCGATACGATCTAATATGTCGTTTATGTTTGGAATTGGGTACCTGTCGGAGACTGTCTTATCGTTCAGTTTCCTGTAGTCTATGACCAGCCTCCATTTTTGATGTTCGTTCTGGGGTGTCTTTTTGGGGACTACCCAAACAGGAGCGGACCAAGGGGAGAAACTAGACCTGATTATGTGTTGGTTTAACATAAGGTCGATTTGTTTTTTGACCTCGTCTTTGTGTATGAATGGATATCTGTAAGATCTAACATGTATGGGTGTGTCGTTTATGGTAGGGATTGAGTGCCTAATCGTGTTTGTAAATGAGAGTGTGTCATTTCGTTATAAAAAACGTGGGAGAATTTTTTACATATTTTTATCAATGAATTCTTTTCTTCGGGATTAAGGTGGCTTATTTGAAGTTCTTTGAAGCATGTGGGTTGGGGTTGAGATTCATAGGGGTTCGACATGAGATGAAAAAGTTCAATGTGGTCTGATTCTTTATAAGGTTTCCCTTCAATAGGGGTTTCGAGGTAGAGGAGTTGGTCTGAATCTGAATAGTTTACTATTTCGAAATTTGTTACATTGTTTATTGATCGGTAAAGTCCGCCAGATATTATTAAATCTTTGTTTATTTCGATGGTATTACATAGGAATTCTTCATTTGTGGGTTTGACGGGTAGAGGCACGATAATTTTAGTATGTGCAGGGATTTTATGAATGAATTTGAGGTGCGGTTACAGTAAGTTTGTATTGGGATTGTGGCATTGTTTGTTTTAAGTTCTGAATTGGTTAGGTAAATACTTGCGCCGAGTTGTGAAAGAAGGTCCATGCCTATCAAAACGTCAAAAAACGAATGAAATTTAAAAAGCAGCATTTGCATTTTGCCAATGGTTTTAAATTCCGGGGGAAGGGTATTGAAGTTATTTGCTGGATTTGGAAATTGTTGAGTGCTGTTTTTAAAAAGATGGGGGCGTGAAGGTTGGTACATTCGCTTGGGGTGGTGTGTATCGGGTCTACGAAGGAATTTGTTGACCCTGTATCTATTAGGCATTTAAGATTGTGTGTGTTATGTATTTGGATTACTATATAGGGTAGGGATGAGCTATGTGTTGTTGGACTTATGTATCCGGTCGATTTGAGGCTGGTGCCGGAAAATTTGGTTCGGCGGTAGTTTGATTATCTAGGTCGATGTTGTGTAGTCCGTGGGTCGGGGGATTTTCAATTTTGAATGGGTTCCTGTTTTGTTGTCTGTTATTGTAGCTGTTGTTGTTTGAATTGTTGTTGTTGTATCCGTTGTTTTGGCGTCGATTGTTGGAGTTGTTTCTGAACTGGTTATTGTTTGGATACGGTTGGTAGTCGGCTATCTCTGTGGTTAGAGTTATTGGCGTTTTGGGTTTGATATTGTTGGGGGTTATTTGGGGCGTTATTATAAGATCTCCTATTATAGGACAAGGATTGTTCGACTTTACATTGTTCGTAAGCTTGTTCGCATGAGTTCAATTGCTAGTAATTTAGCTGAACGACATTATCATCCTAGATTCGGTGCAGTGTACGAGCACAAGGAATGATCCATCAGAGTAGGGCTACGGAATAGCGGACGCACCTAAAAGAATTCTTAAATTGGGAGCGAGAAGTAAGGCGAGTAAAAGAAATATACTATAGGCATTTGTAATATAGATGTTTTCATTAAAGTGGAATTAAAATTCATAAATGGGGCATGCGTATGACAAAAATTAATTAATTCTATATGCATAGAATGCATATGTAAAAAGACTAAAGAGTATCGCTTATATGGCATGCAAAAGTAAGCGTGATAACTAATATAATAAAAAAACTTAATCCATATAAAATGTTAGTTGCTAGCCATATGCTGCTGAGCCTCGAACAGAGCAAGATAGAACTTCATAAAAATATCATGCATTAATTGTATCTTTTCATTTTTTTCTACGCTTTAAGATAAATTCATATAAATTTTAATTTGGTAGCTCATGCGGTGTTATAAAGAAATAAAAAAATGTATAAGTGAACTACTATGCAAATTAATCAAACCGTTTCTAGGAGTTTGAAAAAAATATATTTTATTTGTTTACAAATAAGCATTGGGTGTTTTGCGCGCTAGGCTTATTATTCTCAAGAAGAGTTTGTTTACAAATAAGCATTGGGTGTTTTGCGCGCTAGGCTTATTATTCTCAAGAAGAGTTTGTTTACAAATAAGCATTGGGTGTTTTTGCGCGCTAGGCTTTTTAAGCTGCGTGGGTGGTTTATTAATTCCAAGAAGAGTTACTCGTGACTCAATGGAAATTGTTTAAAATAGCGAAATATGAGGAGCTGAGAATGAATTGTCAAGAGTCCGAAAAGACTATGAAAAGTTGTTTACAATTTACATAAGGAACGCTAAGTAACTGAGGGTGATAACTCCCCCTTTCTTAAAATGAATCGTCCCCGATTCTAAAAGGTTTCTGATAATTGGTCCACTTTACCGCTTAATGATTTTAAAGTGTCAGGGTCAACTTCTGATTTTTGAATAGTGTTACGTTTAGTAACTGAAGAATATTTAGCTTTAATGAAGTTAAAGATGTTCAAAAATAAATTGGGGAAAAGGTACTTAAGAAGCTTTGACGTACAAAATACAAGCATGATTAAAATTATTACAAATGTTATTTCAAAATGGTGGTCTAATAATTAATAATTAACTAATAATTAATAATAAGTGGTCTAATAATTTGTGATAATATATTTCTATTTTGAAATTTAAGTTCGGAATTGTTGCTTTGTAAATATTCTGTTATCAGGTAATTTTGAAATCTATTGTTTTCGATATAGTTTAACAGTTTTGGTTTATTATTGGTATAAGTTAATATAAGTAACTACATAAATGCCTGTAACAAATGTGTGGTTGATATAATTTGAACCGGATACTAGAATAGTACCGTCTGTAATAATTTCTACAGGTTTGTTTCTTTCTTTGATTCTCTTGCAAACTGCATATTTTTTATTAAGCATATCTACAAAGCAATTGTCTTTTTCTTG
This sequence comes from Zaprionus nigranus, assembly GCA_018903425.1. NCBI lineage: Eukaryota > Metazoa > Arthropoda > Insecta > Diptera > Drosophilidae > Zaprionus > Zaprionus nigranus. The sequence continues at coordinate 107,396 of JAEIGD010000176.1, forward strand.
AATTTGACCAAAATTATTGTATAATTCTTTTTTGAAAGTTTTTATTGGGTAATAAGTGTCGTTGCATTTAGCGACTTTGTCATCTATAATTAATTTACAGTTTGCTTGAGATATGGCTTTTGCGTGAAAAAACTTACAACTATGTTTTACAATGGGATATTTTATGTAATATATAATTAAACCTTTGTGCGATATAATTGAAAAAAAAGAAACATCCATTAGGTCTATTATAGTTATGTTATATTTTTCGTGAGTAAATATATCTGCCACATCGTGGTTGTTTAGAATTTTTTAATATAAAATATTAGCTTTTGAAAATGATATTGCGTCTCGCAGATTTTAAAAGTCCAATGACAATAATTTTAATCTCTGTTTTTTAATAGCAAATACTTTATCTAAATTTAAGTTTTCTAGTAAATTGGTTACTTTTTGAATTTCCTTAAAAATTGCAGAATTGATTAGGTTTTGTTTATTGTTGTTTTCGACCAAGTCATTGGTTTTGTTTTGAATTGTGATTAAGTCATTGTGATCTGGCGTACCAGTTATCCATTTAAAAATGGTGCCTAGTTCATTAATACCACGTTTAATTATTTTATGTGGCGCAAGTTGAGAAAAAAGGGAACTGGGTAATTTTAAGTTCAAATAAAAATCCCAATCTACACATATGTTTCTATCCTTCACGTACTTTAACCCTTCTTCGATAATATATTTATAAAAACTTAAGTTAATAACGTGGAAAAAAAGTTCTCCATAAGTTTCATATAAAAATATGTTGTCTGCGTCTTCAAGTAAGACATATTCCTCGTTCGAGTAGTTTATAATATTAGATATTGTTGAACCCAGTAATATTGGGGTAAGTAATATATATAAAATGTTCATGCTAAAAACAAAAAATAAAAAAAATGCAAAATTTGATTAAAACTTAATTTTATCTTTATGAATTATTCGATTCTTGTTATTTATGATAACCTTATTTACTAAATCTTCCTTTACTGTTTGTTTTTTATATCTAGGTTGTAGTTTATTTCTTTCCCCATGCTTCTTTTCATAAATTATGTCTCCTACTTCATAATTTTTTGGTGTCCTGTTTTGATTGTGGTATTCTAACATTTTGGTTTGAATTGTTTTCAATTTGTTAGGTAAGTGGGTGTGATCAATTTTGTTAAACATAATGTCATTGGGTTTATTCTGTGTGGAAGATTGTATGGTGTTATTATATTCTTTGACAGCGCGATAAACTATTTCTTTATGGTCTAGAAGATTGTATTCTTCCTGAATACAGCGTGAAATATCAATTAATGTTGAGTGTACTCTTTCTACTTGGCCATTGGTGAGACTATGTCTGGGATCTGCATAAAAAATGGTTAAGCCAGCACGCTCTATTGCTGATTTGAATTGGGTGGAAGAGAAACTAGGCTCATTGTCCATCATTATGGACTTGGCAAAAGGAAATGGTTGAATTAGTTCAAGAATTTTAAATTCCATATTGTATTTATTTTGAATTTCCTTAACTATTAAATACTTAGAGTAAGCATCAATACAAGTTAAAAAAATTAGTTATTGGGCATAGCAATGTCGATATGTAATTGTTCGCCTTCTCTTTCTGGAATTGGGGCTTTTGAAATTGGAATTTGTTTCGGGTGTCTATTGTATTTATTTTCATTACAAACTTTACAATTACGAATGTGTTGTTTGAGCTTTTCATATAATTTAGGCCAGTAATAATATCTTAAAACCTGCTTTAAGTTTTAGTCGAAACCTCTATGAGCTCTAGCATGGGTTTCTTCTATTATTATTTGTTGGTCATCCCTATTTATGACATCGGATAAAAACTTTTTAGTATATAAATTATTGGTAAATGTATTTTTTAAGTTTGGTTTGGATTTCATATAAGTCCTCGGGGGTACAATGAATTCCTGTAACGATGTTTGGCTGTAAGAATTCCTTTAATATGGTTACTAAATTGTCCACAGTGTCGTATTCTATAATGTGTCTTGTTTTATCAAAATTGTTAACTTTTTCATGAATGGTAAACTTGTTTTTTGAAAAAAGCAGTTGTTGCTTGAACTCATTTAAAGGCTTGTTAGTTTCTGCTATGATTTCCTCATAACTACTCTCGGCAGAATGGACAGTTAGTTCCGCTGTCGGACGAACTACCTGAAATGTGATTTTGGTCAGTGATGTTGTTCACTTGTAACCTGGACAAAGCATCTGCGACAACATAAGTTTTACCTGGCTTGTATAATATCTTCGGAGAATACTCCTCGATAAATGCGTGCCACCTTTTCATTTTGGAATTGGGATTCCGCGCAGAAACTGCGAAAGAAAGTGGTTGGTGGTCGGTAACGATTTCCAAATTAACTACCCCATATAAGTAGTTACGAAGATTTTTTAATGACCAAACTATGGCATAAAGTTCCCTCTCGTTAGTGGCATAGTTTTGCTCAGTTTCATTGAGAGTTTTCGAAATAAAAGTGATTGGTTTGTTATCCTGTGAAAAAACAGCACCAATTGCTACATTGGACGCGTCTGTGGTTAAGACAAACTTTTTTGAATAATCTGGTTGAGTTAGTTCAACCTGTGTAGTTAAATGAGATTTTAAATTGTCGAAAGCTGAAGGCTTTCCTCATCTAAAGTAATTTCTATTTTTTTGGACATATGTTTAGATACCATTCCATTATGGCCTTGCAATAGTTTAGTGAGTGGTTTTGCTATAGAGGCATAGTTTAGTACAAATTTTCTATAGTAACCAGGTCATCCTAGGAAACCACGCAACTCTCTAATGTTACGGGGGGTGGATACTCAACAATTCTTTTTTATCTTCTGTGGATCGGTTTTAATTATCTTATGTGATACTAAGTAACCTAAGAATTTGGTTTCTTTCCGGAAGTCTATGATCTCCTTTAGATCATATAGATATTGTTCCGCAGTCTCGGAAAAAACGATTATGTCGTCCACATATATGTGACATGTTTTTCCAATCTTTTCTCTTAAAATATTATCCATTGCCCGTTGAAAGATTCGTGGCGCATTCGCCAATCCGAAAGGCAATCGAAGGAATTCATACTTCCCGTTGTTGATTGAAAACGCAGTTTTCTCAATGTCACCGTTCTTCATGAGGATCTGATGGAAACCTGATTCTAAATCTATAGTTGAAAAGAAACGTGCTTTTCCCAAATTGGATAAAATTACCGATGGATCTGGCATCGGATATCTATCGGGTACTGTGTTTTCGTTAAGTTTTTTAAAATCGATTACTAGTCGATTCTTCTTACTTCCAACTTCATTGTACCTTTTTTTACCTACAACCCACACTGGGGAATTGCAAGGACTTTTACTTGGCCTAATAATATTTTCATCCAACATCCTGTTTATTTCTTTGTTAACAAAATTGTTAACTGAATGAGGGTAAGGATATTGCTTACTATATATAGCATTATCACTTAACGTCCTTATTTCTCCTTTAATGTCAGTTCTAAAGGGAAGGCACGTTTGAATTTGCGAATGCTTGGAATATATTTCTTGAATAATTTGTTGTTCAAGATTTTGAAAGTCGTATGTGAAGTTCACAGAATGTAGTTTGTGTAGTGAAGAAGAACTGACGCCTTACGGCGTCTGCTCTTACCTTCCTCCTACGTTTAGGGCTACTAACGATTTCATTATCGTGAGTGCGGGGATTATCGTCATCGCTTGTTGATGACTCAATATTGGACACTTGGAGTAAAGGAAAAAAACTACTATTTTTTCCTTTTTGGGAGTCCAAGTAAGAGACACATTCGGATCTATATCCGAACACTGTAAATTACCAACTGTATCTTCAGGTGGCCTTTCATAATTAAGTTTTTCGATTTGGTTATTATAAGCTAACGTCTATTTTGATAGGTCTAGCATTCATCTTTTTCAAAAGATTATAACCGACCAATAGATCCGCTTCAAGATTTTTGATTTTATAGAACCTTTTGGTCCTACCAAAAATATTTATATTACAAAAGTGGGTTATCATGATATACCCATTAACCGTTTTGATTCTTTTCTTAATTACTAATTCTGTAGGGCTCTGATAAATACCCTTCCTTATATAGCACGCTATTGCGCCGGTGTCTATTAATATCTTAAGTCTTGTACCTAAGGTTCTGTCTCTGCGGAAGACGTTGGCGAGCTCTCCCCTTCTTTCTCTGAAAAATGTTCTTCGTTGAAATTATTCACGTGCATTGCTTTTTGCGGTTGTTGTTGTGTTGAATGTTGGGTGTACTCGCGCTTCAACGGGTGAGAATTGTGACGATTGTCTTGGGGTCTATTATGGATCTGTAAAGACTTATCAATCTCCATTGGGATCGGTGGGCGCTGTGGGGTAGAATTGGCTTGGGCAAAAACGTTCTTATTTGTTTGTTGATAATTATTTTGGTTTCCTTGATTGAAACGTAGATTATTATATTGTTGTTGATCTGGCTTTTCAGACTTCTTTTGAGTCTTAGGGATTGAGTTACTCGTTGACTGACAGCGAGCATAATAATTGTAGGCAAAATTTGCTCTTTGATAGTTAGCCTCTAGCTCTGAGCTTAAGCTAATGCATTTGGAAGGTTTTCTGGTTTAATAGAAAACAAAACTTGAGAAAGATTGCCGTTCAGGCCTGTAATGAAAATTCGTAATGCGCTTTCCCTGTTTTTAGAGATCATTTCATTTATAACATCGGCTTTGTTGCCATATGTCCAAATTGTTTTGTTATTTAATAGGGTTAATTTCTTATTAACCAAATTGTAGTACTCAAGAACTGTCATATTGCCTTGCCTTAAGACACTAAGTTCTTGTTCAATAATATGAATTGGACGCCTATCACTATAAGCGAAGTCCAATCGTGCAAGTATTGCATCGAAGTTAAGTACTGTACCATGGTTGGTTAATGTATCATTTGCCTTTCCTGTTATTTTGTTTCTTAAGATTGTCAAGGCACCTACATATTTTCGGCTACCTTCTTTGTAAAGCTTCATGGCGGAGCACGCTGATTTGCGCCAACTGACGTAACCTGCATAACTACCTGAAAATTCTGGTAACGATTTGATCACGTCGAATGACTCATCACACCTAATCAAATCATTTATTTGAGTAGGTTGATACTCTTCAACTGAATTGGAGTTGTTATTTAATTGTAACTTTAATTCTGCAATTTCGTCTGCTAAGGCTTTAGTTTTGGTTGCTATTAATTCTGCAATTATATCTGCTGTCAAATTATTAGCCATTTTTAAGTTTGAAAAACCGCTTATTAGGTCGTCCAGCTTAGTTTTAACAATAATATAATAATACAAAAAAAAAAAATTTATCGACGCTCACGTGGATGTCTTCCTTCTTGCTGAGGGTGTCTTCCTTCTTGCTGAGGGTGTCTTCCTTCTTGGATTTAGTTTAATATGTTTGAGTAGCACTTTTGAGTTTTTATTTAAAGAGCGTTTTTGCTCTCTTTCACTTCTTGGTTATGGGTGTCTTCCTTCTTGGGTTTAGTTTGATACACTTGTGTAGCACTTTTGAGTTTTTATTTAAAGAGCGTTTTTGAATATTTGCTCTCTTTCACTTCTTGGTTTAAGTTTGGTATGTTTGAGTAGCACTTTTGAGTTTTTATTTATAGAGCCTTTTTGAATATTTGCTCTTCTTCCTTGGACACCTTTTTATTTACTTCAAGGTTCCTTTCTTTTAAATAAATGGTCTGCTTATGAGTTCTTAAAGAGCGTTTTCGAATATTTGCTGTCTTTGTAACATAGGAAACCGGTCACTCGCGACACTTGGGAATTATGATTGTTAATTCCTTTTTGTGTTATTTTCGCTTGTAAGTCACTTAAGGATTTCGTTTATCCTTTTGTGCGTGATTTAACTGGAAAAATTTAACGCGAGCCCCACGTTGGGTGCCAATTAATCAAACCGTTTCTAGGAGTTTGAAAAAAATATATTTTATGTGTGGAGAACGACTCCGTTTCTTGTGTTTACAAAATTAAGACAAAAGTTACAATATTGTTCTGAGGCCAAAGTAGCCTTTGAAGATGTCAAAGCTTCTGCTGATCGAGTTAAAGCTTAAAGCTCGTGATGCCGTTTGGTCGAAGGAGGATTTGTTTACAAAATTACAGCATTGGGTGTTTTGCGCGCTAGGCTTATTATTCTCAAGAAGAGTTTGTTTACAAATAAGCATTGGGTGTTTTGCGCGCTAGGCTTTTTAAGCTGCGTGGGTGGTTTATTAATTCCAAGAAGAGTTACTCGTGACTCAATGGAAATTGTTTAAAATAGCGAAATATGAGGAGCTGAGAATGAATTGTCAAGAGTCCGAAAAGACTATGAAAAGTTGTTTACAATTTACATAAGGAACGCTAAGTAACTGGGGGTGAAAACTTGCATGCGTCAAAACAAAAATATAAAAATGAAATAAGGTGTATAATGGAACGAACTCACCGCTTTGTTACTTCCATCGACGAAAGATCGATCTTCCGGATCCTGGAGAAATGTCGCATGCTGGTGTTCTTGTTATTATTTATGTTATGTGTTTTAGTGACTGCAAATGCATAATATTTCCTCAAAAAAAAATTTTTTTTTTCTTTCTTTTAGAACATTAGCTGCGCGAAAATTTTGTTTCCCTACAATTAATTACTAACTAATGTTTATTTATTTCTAAACCAGCTCTGGCTTGGTTCTAAAAGCTCTCAGCAACGCGATCTATCTTCTTCTGCACTGCTGGCATCTTCATCTGCACTGCTTGCATTAAAGCACAACATATAAATTAAATTTCGATAGTTGGTTGGTTTGTGTCTTGGCTGATCATCTAGTGCGACATGATCAATTTGCAGGAGTTGGTTTTAGTAATAATTGTTTAAATTAATGTTGTTTTATTCATTCTATCAGCTCCTAGATGCTGATCTCCATTCGCTTTGAGACTGATTTGGGTCCTATGTTATGTTGGCCGGCTTGTATGAGTTGGGGCACGTGGTGCAAAGAGGCTGGTTCGGAAACTAGGTGCGGAGGGGTGCCCTATGGCACTATGAGTAGAGGGGTGTTTCTTCGCCACTAGGTGTTTCTTCGCCACTAGGTGTAGAGAGGTGCAGTGGCGCACTCCTATGGGAGCGCGTTGATCAAATTCTATGACACGAGAACGTGCTCTCAGAGACACTTGTTTTTTTTGTACGCGCCCCAAAGGGCTACTGCTAGGCAACTGCTTGCTTTGCCTTGCCTGAGAGGGAACAAAAGATGGATTAGAACTTGGCTAAACGCTTAACCACTAAGCAATGAACACATAGAGACGTCAAACAGCCCTGACGCAGTTTGAGAGTGATTTTGCTAACCGAGTACCCCAGAGAAGAAGAAGAACAGAAGCAGACTTCGGCTGAACGCTTGACCGGGTCAGCTCGCTGTTCGGCTCTCAGTACAAACAGTGCATAGCATCAAAACTGCTTCAGTCGCACAACGACAGCGGAACGATAAGTATGCGCGTACTTCTTTGCGCTGTGCGATCGTTTCCATGTGTGCGTGTATGCATGCACGGCCCGCGTATGAATGTATGCGTTGCTGTGAAGTTTGGCAATAGGCAAATGCTTCGGCCAGCGCGCTGGCAGCCTGAAGTCAATTTTGTGTTTTGGCGTCGAGAGCCTAAGACAGGTACAGTGGGCAAAACTGGTTATCTTGCGGCGAAAATGTTAAAACCTCCGAAAACATGTGGCTTGTTCTATAAGGATAATTTTATTTAGTAATTACATATTTATGTATTCCGAATTTTTTATTTTAATTCACAAATTTTGTCAATATTGGTAAACTCATATACAAAAAAATTATAATTATCAAAACTTATTTTTGATATTATAATTTTGCTCTACAAAATATAATATAAATATGAATATTCAATCCATATTCTCAAAAATTAAACAGAAATACACATGTTTTCAGATGCTAAAATAATTGCCGCCAAATAACCATTTTGGCTCACTGTAATTCGGTCTCTTAGCTCTTGATGACAAAGACAAAAACAAACACACAGTTGATTTCACGCTGGCCAGGCCCGTAGCTAAAAGTGCGCAGGTTGTGCGGTACAGAAGGGCTCTCAACAGTCAGGGGCTCACTGTTACCAAACATAAAAATGTTATTAATGGGGATATATTTGTACAATTTAATTCCTTTGGTAATCACAAATATATTTATTAATTAAGGTAATTTAAGTAGGAATTCCTGATAAGTAATGCCCAGGGGCCCGTAAAACCCTTACTACGGCCCTGTGCCTCAGTCTCTAGGCTCTCGACGCCGAAACACAAAATTGACTTCAGGCTGCCAGCGCGCTGGCCAAAGTATTTGCCTATTGCCAAACTTCACAGCAACGCATACATTCATACGACTGAAGCAGTTTTGATGCTATGCACTGTTTGTACTGAGAGCCGAACAGCGTAGTACCCCGGTCGGGCGTTCAGCCGAAGTCTGCTTCTGTTCTTCTTCTTCTCTGGGGTACTCGGTCAGCAAAATCACTCTCAAACTGCGTCAGGGCTGTATGACGTCTCTATGTGTTCATTGCTTAGTGGCTTAACTTAGCACACCTTACATACCGGGCCGATCTTTGAACCGCAAAGAAGAGAAAAAGATGAAAGGGGAAAGGAAAAAGGGGGAACAGTTCGCTGTTGTTAAAAGTGCAGCTGTTCAAAAGCTGATTCCGCTCACGGGTTTTTGCAGCCTCACACAGTGGTGTGATTTTTTTTTTAGTTTTAGAACGTACCGAAAAAAATTTGAGGCTAGAACACGGGATGACTGTGGTCAATGTTCCGTCAGATGATATCGAAGAGCAACTCAAGATCAGCTGATTCATTTTAGTTTTATCCTACGGAGGGGAAACCAGGCTTTTTATCTGATCTCACAACCTCTTATCCGATACAATAACTTGTGATCCAAAACTATTCCCCTACTTTCGGATACTTGAATAATAAAAAAAAAATGTGCTGCCTACTTTTAGTTGCATTCCAAAAAAAATGTATCTTCAGGCGCCGCTACAAAGCCCTCCCGGTAGAATCTGACTAGGGTATTTTCTCGAAGATACCCTAGACAGACACCGCCTGAAACACTATCACTGCCGAATATCCTTGGCGTGATAATTACCCAGTGGTCGGCCTTGCATGTCTTCTAGCTCGTAGTAAGCATTTCCAATTTTTTTTCTCACTCGAGCTTTTACAAAGGAGGGACCAAATTTAGCGCTGTAACCGGTCGCAAAGCAACTTTGCTTAAAATTACGTATGAATACTTCTTGGCCTTCGTTATAGGTTACTTCACGGGATCTCAAATTGTAGAGCTTTTCATTGTGATCATGCGCTTTTTGCATACACTTTTTAGCTTCAGCTCGAACTATTTCGAATGAGTCGGGCCGATCAAACACTAGTGAACGGTCTTCTAGCACCTTGAGTTTCCTCAAAAGAGAGTAAGTGTTGCCAGAGGTCACCATATGCTGACCGAAAGTCATAAAATACGGAGTCGTAATTATACTCGAGTGTTTCGAGGAACGCAAAGCGCAACAAATTTTATTCAGATTTTCGTCCCAGTTTTTTTGGTCGGGATGCACATATGCGCGAATTGTTGATAGCACAGATCGATTTACTCGCTCGGAGGCATTCGCTTGAGGTGAATGAACGGCCGTCAGCGTATGTGTTATATCATATCGCTTCATGAGCTTTTTGAAACGCATCGGACCGGAACTGCGAGCCGTTATCCGAAACCACCGTTTCCGGCACGCCAAATGTCATAAAGAGCTCGTCTTCGAGGTACTTTTACCACAACTTCAGCATTAATTTTTCGCACGGCCTTTAGAAAGACGAACTTCGAAAAATGATCTAACACAATGAAAATGCCGATATTCCCACTTCTAAAGCGCGGATACGGGCCGAGAAAATCAACGAATAGGCGTTGAAAGACTCTATAAGTTTCAACAGCTTTTCCCATAGGTGGTCGCAACACAAGATTGGGAGTCTTGGTTGATTTGCAGACCTGACAATCATTGATGTATGCCTTAATATCATGAACTAAGTTGGGCCAAAAAGTAATATCGTCTCACTCGCTCAATAGTTTTGTGTATGTCTCCGTGAGATGCCATAGGACTATTATGGGCTCGTGATATTACTAATGACACCAATTCTTTGGGGACCCAAAGCTTCCACGCATATTCATCGTGTGTTCGCTCGCCGGTTAGATGTTCGGCGCGTCTATAGACATATCCTCCCTCGGTCTTTAAGTCGGGAAAGTTAGCGTTGTTGGCTTGCTCCTTACTGACCCACTCCTTATATTTGGATTTGAAGTGCTCAGAATTAAGGTCAATAAGCAAACCTTCTTCGAGATCTATTGCTGCCACTTCGTCTTCATTTACTCGTGACAAAACGTGACAACGTTAAGCGAACCTTTTCTGTGCTTAATCTCGAACTTGAATCTTTGTAGAGCTAAAGCCCACCGAGCCAAACGAGAATTGAGGTCGTGGTTGGACATTAACCATTTTAAAGATGCGTGATCGGTTATGATTGTGAAATCATGCCCTTCCACGTAGGCTCTGAAATGTTTTAGAGCTACAATGGCTGCTAGACATTCTTGCTCAGTGACCGTATAATTTCGCTGCGATTTGTTAAGCTTCTTAGAAATAAAGGCTACTGGTCTCTCATCTCCCTCTTCCGAAGTTTGAATTAACACTGCTCCTACTCCAGTTTTGCTTGCGTCGCAATGTATGGCAAAGGGCTTGGTGAAATCAGGGCTACACAACACTGGAGCCTTAGTGAGGTGAGATTTTAATTCTTCCAATTCTTTTATAGCAGTCTGAGTAAGAGAAAATCTTCTTTTGGTGGTCATGAGATCGGTCAGAGGGGAAGCCAGAGTTGCAAATTTATATACAAACTTGCGGTACCACCCACACATTCCCACGAATCTTCTTAAACTTCGAAGAGTTTTGGGAAAAGGAAATTGAGTGATTGCCGACACCTTCTCAGGATCTGTGCGAATTCCACCCTCTCCAATAATGTGACCTAAATACCTCACACGACGCATGCAGAAATGACTTTTGCCAATATTGATTGTCAATCCTGCCCGCTTTATGTGAAGCGCAATCTCACTGAGGACTTCGATGTGCCTCTCAAAACTGCAAGAAACTACTAGCAAATCGTCTAGATAAATAAAGACTTCATTTCTGAGATTAAATGGAACTACTTTGTCCATTAATCGCGACATGGTACTGGTGGCGTTGCACAAACAAAAAAGGCATAACCTTGAATTGGTAAAGTGGCCTACCAGGTACGGTGAAAGCTGTTTTATCGCGGGATTTAAATCTAAGCTTGTTATAAACTCAGCTTTTGGCAATCGGCTCAATATGCCGCTTATCTGAAGAAGTGGATAGGTGTCCTTTTCAGTAAAAGAATTTATTTTGCGACAGTCCAAACAAATCCTAACCTTTCCTGGTTTGGTCACCATTACTATCGGTGAAGACCATGCGCTATCTGCTTCTTCTATTACTCCAAGACTTAACATTCAATCAATTTCCGCGTACATTTGCTTTTCTACCGCTGGAGAAATCGGAAAATGTCGTTGTTTTATAGGCTTAACTTTGCCTACGTCGATAGAATGCGTTATTAGATTGGTTTTTCCTAAACCTTCCTGACAAAACGAGGGAAAGCAATTGATCGCAAACTTGAATTTTGACTGTTGATCTTCAGTCAAGACGTGTTGTTCTACGTTGGACTTGGGAAAATCTTTCTCCTTCAAATTTAATTCTGCGATCTGTAGTTTATTAGGAAATATTCCAAAGATTCTCCAAAAATCAATACCGAGATATAACTCCTGTTGCAAAGAAGGAACTAGAAATATTTCCAGGAATCTTTCTTGATTTCCATATTCTACCATTAGTTTCAATTTTCCTATTATGCGTTGTGAGCTACCATCAGCTGTAGAAGCATTAGCTTTTATGGGCTGGTATGCTTCATCCCCTTTAAGGACTTCAACGGCCAAGGAGCCACCTATACAGCCTGAGTCCAATAAGCCTAGACTGTACGGTTTAGCAGCCGAATTGGCAAGAAAGGATGCGGATCTGTAGTTGAGGATGGTATTGAACAAATATGTTTGAACGCGAGCTGACATTGTTTAGCGCGCTTATAGAAATCTTTTATCCTGATTGAACTACGAGTTGTCGTTTGTTGTGAAAAGGAATCGGTAAGACTTTCGACTGAAGGTGTTGCTGATATATGTTGAAATTTTCGATGCAGAAGAGTCAAGTCAGTGTTTGTGTGTAAATCTGATAATATAGGTAAGTCTGGTGGTATATTTAGAGGTACATCAATCTTTAATCGGTCATTGTTCCCTGATTGCGCTGCGCACTCGAAGTCTTCGGTTTGGGTAGCGTCTTCTTCGTGCAGCTTTTTGAGTTTTTTGAACAGTTTCTGCAATCTGGTTTGTAAGTGTTGTTTGCGCCACAACTGTAACAAAAACTCGTTTCTCAGCCAAACAAGCTTGGTATCTGTGTCCCTCTTTGTGACAATTCCAACAAATTAATGACAAAGCGTCGACTTCGAGCACCTGTGAATCTGAATCGGATTCAACTTCTTTCTCTTCTTGCCATATTTCAGAAACTTCTCGTCTAAGAGGAGTTCCTTTATTGTACCCCTGTGATCTCTTTACATCATCTAAAAAGATCTCACGTCGACGACAAATATCTCTCAATCCTGATACTGTCTTTACGTCTACATTTAAAAGTTCATGCCTTATCTCAGGTTTTAAATTATTCCTGAGGAGACGTACTAATTTCTGAGACGATAATGGTTGTTCTAACTGATCTAGTAGTATAGATATGCTGTCAAAGAAACTATCGAAGTTCTCATTAATTTTCTGTTTTCTGCTTCGAATAAGTTCTTCGATATCTCGCATCATCCCTTTCTTGGCGAAATTGCAATCGCAAAGCTGCACATAACTGATCCCATCCGAACTTCGTTAACAGACTTGTGATAACGCCAATAAAATTCATTGGCCTTACCGTCAAAAAGCACGCTTGCATTTTTGCACAATACAGCGAAATTGCCTTCTAAAGTCTGCACTGTAAGCGCTTCTACACGCTAAATAAAATTATCGACTGTTAAGAAGCCTGTTCCAGAGAACTTAAGTTTCCATCCGTTCAAAATGTGCACAACTTTGTCAGAACGATTTAACAAATCAGAGTTATGAGATCTGTTTGAAAAGGAGATCCTACATTTTGAGCTCGTGGATTTTCGACTCCTGAGAAAGAACTTAAAAGATGCAAGGGTTTTCTATTGGTGCTTGTTCTCGAGCACTATTTGAAGTTGATTGAGGGGGTGTGATCATCAGCCTCTGAACGGTTTCTACGACTGTATTTTGAATGATCTCAATCATTTTCTTAGATAGACTGGTGAGCAACCTACGTTCCATTGTAACTAAAGCTATGGCATTCATAGCTTCTCTGGGATCTACTCTATTACTAGCATTGTCGCTAGATTTTGCGGCCTGCGCTGAGGTGGAAGCCCTATCATCATCCATAGGGTCACCGGAAGTTTCTATAGGATTACGACTTTTTGGTTTCCCACTAGTAGTTACTCCAGAGCTTTCAGGCAAACAGACGGCATTACATTTGGGACATTTGTTGCTATTCTTGAAATGCGCTGCAATGCATTTTCGATGAAAATCGTGCTCACAACTGGTTTTATAATTTTCATCTAGTGAATTAATTTGCATTTCACATAAAGAGCATACAGATTTTGGCTCTGCTTCTGGAGCTGTATAATCGGGAGATCGGTTGAGCACCATATTTAAAATAATTATAATCGCTACTAATGAACTTTAATAAAAATCAAAGCAACAAAATTTATAAATATATAAATTTATAAAGGAATCAGCACTTGAATGGGATTTAATTTTTATATATTTTTCTAGTAAAAATTTTAACACAATAAAAGAAAATTTCATTTGAATATTTGAACTCAATGCATGATGTTTCGCGCGTTGTAGGAGAGTGAATATTTTCTACCATATTTTCTTGCCGAGAAAGTATAAAAAGAAAGGATACGACTAAAGATGTATTTCTTTAATATTCATTGAGGGAAAGTCAGTAGAGGTGCGGACAGTGGACGTTAGAAACATACTCATCTGTATTCCAGCAACTTTACTAAACATACTGGCTTCAATTAAATACATTGATTGACAAACACGGATAGAGAATTGATTGAAACAATTCAGTTATATTCCAAAGTGTTTGTTTTTAAACAATTTTTTATATTGAAGTATAGAAAGGTTACTAAGTCAATAATGCGTATCTCATTTCGGGCCAAAAGGTCAACCTAGGTCAGACTTTCTTTTTGTATTTCCGCAAACTGAATAATACCAGCAACAAAGCATAGCAGGGAAATCTTTGCATAATAACCTTTAGTTGTGGACATAATACGACTGATTATCGCTCTTAATGTATTCCAAAACAAATAAAAGTAACTAGGCAACAGATTTTTGAAAGGGTTAAGAAATTGAAAAAGAATTTGAAAAAGAAGACGAAAGAATACGAAAGAATATTTTTGAATCTTTTATTAATAAGTCCCAATGAATAAGTACTTTATTCAATGAGGCCCATACGTTGGGCGCCACTTTTCTTAATAATAATAATAATACGAGTATATTATCTGTAACGTGCAACGGATTTTTAGTTTTGTCGGACGATCTGAGCTTGCGGGGCACGTTTGTAGTTTGCGGCTCTAGTTCGTCGGCTTTGGGGGGTGGTGGTCTTGCTTGGCCGTATTCCGTATTTCGTATTCCCGCTACACTAACTTATTATTACCAAGAATCGAAATAACGTGCTGCGACAAAAAGAAAGCTAGTAAAGAGAACCGGAAAGAGTTTCAATTGATTCAAAAAGATAGAAGAGAAAGGGGTTAGAGATCGGAAAACGGACAAGATATAATGGCAAAAGCGAAGCCACAGTTGTTGTGGTCGCATGTGCCCACCCTACCCTATGGTCACCCACCGAGTAAAATAAATATACTATAGGCATTTGCAATATAGATGTTTTCATTAATGTCGCATTAAAATTCATAAATGGGGCATGCGTATGACAAAATTAATTAATTCTATATGCATAGAGGCATGTAAAAGACTAAAAAGTATCGCTTATATGGCTTATACTTGCTTGCGTAAATGTTAGTTGCTAGCCATATGCTGCTGAGCCTCGAACAGAGCAAGATAGAATAAAAATATCATGCATCAATTGTATCTTTTCATTTTTTCTTCGCTTTTTAAGATATATTCATATAAATTTTAATTTGGTAGCTCATGCGGTGTTATAAAGAAATAAAAAAATGTATAAGTGAACTACTATGCATACGTCAAAACAAAAATATAAAAATGTAATAAGGTGTATAATGGAACGAACTCACCGCTTTGTTACTTCCATCGACGAAAGATCCGATCTTCCGGATCCTGGATGTGGCATGCTAGTGTTTCTGTTATAATTTATGTTTTGTGTTTTTAGTGACTGCAAATGCATAATACTTCCTCAAAAAATTCTTTTTTTTTTTTAGAATAAAACGAAATGTTGTTTCCCTACAATTACTAGCTAATGTTTATTTATTTCTAAACCAGCTCTGCAACGGTTGGTTTAAAATCTCTCAACAACGCGATCTATCTTCATCTGCACTGCGCATTAAAGCACAACATAAATTAAATTTCGATAGTTGGTTGGTTTGTGTCTTGGCTGATCATCTAGTGCGACATGTTCAATTTAGGAGTTGGTTTTAGTAATACTTGTTTTAAATTAATGTTGTTTGTATTCGTTCCTATCAGCTCCTAGATGCTGATCTCCATTCGCTTTTAGAGGCTGGTTTGGGTTCTATGTTATGTTGGCCGGCTTGTATAAGTTGGGGCACGTGGGGTACCAAAGGCTGGTTCGAAACTAGGTCCGGAGGGTGCACCCTAAGCATCTAGTGTAGGGTGTTTCTTCTTCGAAATTAGGTGTGTAGAGAGTTAAAGTGGCGCACTCGTAAAGGAGCGCGTTACGATCGAGTTCTATGACGCGGAACTTGCTCTCGGGGACACTTGTGTTTTTTTTTGTACGCGACCCAAGGGCTACTAACTTGCGGCACTTCCCTTTTTGCCTTGCCTGAGGGAACAAAAGATGGATTAGAGCTTTAGACTAAACGCTTAACTTAGTACACCTGGCCGATCTTTGAGACGCAAGCAAAGAAGAGAAAATGATGAAAGGAAAGGAAAAAGGAACAGTTCGCTGTTGTTCATTAAAAGCACAGCTGTTCAAAAGCTGAGTCCGCTCACGGCTTTTTTTTTGCAGCCTCATAGTGTGATTTTGTGTGTTTTTTTTAGTTTTTCTGTTTAATAAAAAGAAACCAAATTTAACCTCATTTTAGAGAGAAAGAAAATTTACTCACACAAAATTTGAATAAAAGCACAATGATACTTTACTGAATTTGCACTTCACTGTTTTTCCTTTCTTTCTTTTTTTATATATATAATTATTTTTGGTTAGGAATTTTTTCCCTTCACGTGGTTGCAAAAGTTTTGTATTGGCGAGACGTCTCTTCTCTTTTGAAACGTACCGAAAAAATTTGAGGCTAGAACACGGGAAGAAAGATCGGAAGAGCAACTCAAGATCCAGCTGATTCATTTTAGTTTTATCTAAGGAGGGGAAACCAGGCTTTTTTATCTGATCTCACAACCTCTTATCCGATGCTATAACTTGTGATCCAAAAACTATTCCCCTACTTTCGGATACTTGAATAATAAAAAAAATGTGCTGCCTACTTTTAGTTGCTTTCCAAAAAAATGTATGTTCAGGCGCCGCTACAAACAATAACCAACAGGACATTATTAACAAACAGTTAGAAGAAAGAATAAATAAACTCACTTCAGTATCCAACGCCCTCACAAATTCTATTCATAAAAAGCAGTTCAGTTAGTATTGAGATAGCTATCAGTTTGCACAATCAGATTAGACTTCTAAAAGAAGAAATTATTAATATTAGATACGCCATTCAGTAGGCACGACTAAACGTAGTTAACACACTTGTATTAAATGAAGATGAGATAATTGAAATCGAGAACATTTTTAAAAGAAATAACATGCCACCCTTGTCAATGGAAGAAATGATGGAGTTTTCCGATGTCTCAATTTTGCACAATAAAACAACACTTTTGTATATTGTCAAGATTCCAAATTTAGAAGAAATACAATACCAACACGTTATCATAAAGCCCATAGTAAAAAACAATTCAATTATACACTTAAATTTTCAAGAAATCTTTGTCTTTAAAAATCTCACCTATGGCGCATTCCACAAACTTGTAAAACATTAGATTATATTAAAATATGTGATAAGAAAAAATTGTTAACATAAGTAATTCAAATTGTATTCCAAAGTTAGTTCAGGGAAAGAAAGCGCTGTGTAGTTTTAGCAATGCGGACCACGTATCTAAAATAGAAGAAGTTGACGATGGAATTATCATACTAAACAACTACGATGGAAACGTAACCTGGAACAACACACGGCTAGAGGGAACTTACCTTGTTCAACTATCAAACGACTCGATGATTATCGACAACAAGCGGTTCAGCAACTTGGAATCTACAGCCTTGACCCCTGTAGCTCCTCTTGTGCAGTTTACGGCTGAGGAAAAGAAAGACTTAAGGTCCTATCACATGAAGCACTGGAAGCATTGCACATAAATAACACTGGACAGCATAACTCTGCTGACACTCTTTTTGCATTGCTCTGATTCTCAACCTGGGCTTGCACACCTATAGTCAAAGACAGACCCACGCCTCCAATGGACACAAAAGTCACAGCGATCCTCGCACCATCAACTTGCGATCAATCTTCGACCGAGTGACAATATCAGCTACCTCAGTTCAACAACATTCCCTACTTCTAGAGACCGCTTGAGGACAAGCATAAATTAGAGGGAAGAGTTAACAACTAAAATGCTGCAATCTAGAATAATGAACTCCAGTACGCAAGTTCATCTGCAAGCTCAGCGTCTGCATAATTTCCTGCACGCGCCGAGTTGCCAAGCTGAATTCCAAGAATCTGGCAACTGCTTCCGCTCCCACCAATGCATGTGATTCCAAGAAGACTGCAATAATTCGACCAACAAGATTTCAGCCGATATCGTAGCCTATTAGAAGCAGCGCGAAGCCGACGTCGACCCTCTGCCACCAAGGGCAGCGCAGCTCACAGCCAAGAGTCACAGCTTGTTAGGGACAGCTTAGGGTGATCAGTTGTAAATTGGATTTTAACTAATAAAGTCATTGTTCTTAATTGAACATTAAAAATCTTATATTTTTTTACTTTGCAAACTTGCAAGTAATTAATTTATATACATACATATGTACAATTAGATTTGCAGTTGCTGTTGTGTACCGATGAAAGAAAACTAAGTTCTAATTACATATCTTGCGTAACTAATACTTAAAAATTGCCCTACCGCCGCCGCCTCTCTTTAATGTTTTTGAGCTTTTAATTTATTCTCAAAAACCAGTAAGAAAAGCAACAGTCGCGCAGCACACGACAGTGGGATACCCTTCGACCTATGTTCCCGTATAGTTTAATTTGTTAAATTCATACACATATGCATATGCACATGCTTTGAAATTAATCCCGACAGATGGCGCTCGCGCTTCGCGCTCGCCCGCCTCCCTTGCAACAGACTCCCTTGCTCCCTTCAGCTGACAGAAACACTTGGTTTTTATGTTCATTCTTTCTTAAATAACTTCTGTGTTTATTGGAGACTACGTAGATATTCCATTCAGCTTAGTATATGTGAAAGTCAGAAAAGTTGTATCTTTTATACAGCGCTTACAAACTTGATCTGCTTATAGTACACAGGAGTCTTCCTGCCAAATTTGGTAACTCTAGCTTTTATAATAGCTGAGATCTGTGCGTTCACACAGACAGACGGACAGACAGACAGACAGACAGACAGACAGACAGACATGGCTCAATCGACTCGGCTTGTGATCCTGAGCAAGAATATATATACTTTATGGGGTCTCCCACGCCTCCTTCTGCATGTTACATACATTTGCCACAAAGTTAGTATACCCTTTTTTTGACCATCTTCAATGGTCGAAGGGTATAAAAGAAAACTAAAAATGTTCTTAAAAATTAATTTCTAAAATAAGCTGAATAATTTGTCTTCGTCTTCACTTTTATCAATTTCTCTAAACACTTTCTTTGGCAACTAGGCCAATGTAGTGTGCTTAACTGATCATTCATAAAGAAATACGAATATGGAGGAAATTATATAGTCAGCTTCTTAACAGTGAATTGATAATTATGCCATAAAATTATTATCTTGTAACAAAACAGCAACACACACCGTACATCAACAAGGATCTTGTCACGATATGATTCGCTAAAATTAATTAGTACATTCACTGGTCAAAATATTAGTAGCTTAGATCTATTAAAATAAAAGAGAAGAAAATGTTGAAATCGTAAAACTAAAAAAGAAAAGTAAAAGAATGAAGAGTAAATGCACTATTATACATTTATTACCCTATTTTTGAAACTTGAGTATTTGAAAATGAAATAAAAATCTGCACTCGTGAATCAAGATTGAAAGTTAATATCTGGAATGAAGAGTAAATGTCCAATTAAATGAAAAAAGGGAGAAGGAATAATAATTGTTTGCAACACTATTGCACTACTTTTTTATAGTATCGTGCTAAGACAAATAACTCTATTTATTCTAATTATAAATTAATGAATGATGTTTAAAATGTTTAGCTAAATTCAATAATATGTTTCTTTGGATGAAAATGGGCTGAGCTTGCAGATCAGCTGACTTGCCTTAGGGATTTCCTAATAACGTCGCTGAAGGGAAAGGAAGGGGAAGGAAGGGTAAAAGAACGCGGGCCTTAACTGGGATGCAAATTCAACTTCCTTCCTATCCTAGTTAGACTCTTGTTACTAAATCTGCCTTCCCCTTGTATTTTATTAATAATCTTATACAAGGGGACATAGATAGTAACGACTTGCATAGTCGAATACACTTCTCTATCCCTGGTAGAATCACCCGTAACTATCTTCCTCTAAAACTTTCCTATTGTAGCTCGAATTATGCCCTCCACTTGGGCCTTTTGAGGGATTATGTTCGGACTATAATAAACTATATTACATTGTATCTAACAACAACAATAATTCTATATCTTGCTTTAAAATCACTAATCCTACACCTACCTTTCTAGTAACTAGTTACTTATCTATACTTATCTCCTTCTAAAGTAACAGTAGCACTTTTTAACTAACTGCATGCTTAGAACATTCTAATCGCTATTTTGATAAGGCTTTTTCCTTACTAACACTAACTTTCCCGATCTGATTGGGTTTTCTGGGTTTTTCCCCAATCCTCTGCAACAAATGTTGGATCGGCTCTTTTAATTTTTCTTTATCACAGAGTCAAATTTAGTCAAATTTAATTAAATTAGTTTCTTATTCTTGTATTTTCTCACAGTGAAGATTTTACTTTTAATTTAAAGTTATTAATTATAATTATTAATTGTTTTTACTTTTAAATAGTCGACTGACCTTAGGTAAAACTACATAAACTAATTAAATAAATAAAAATCCCGCCGTGCACTTTGGTTTATAACTCAGCGGTTTGCTAAGTTACAATCCAGGGAAAACCGCGTGGAGGCAGTGCATCGACTTGAAGAAGCAGGGACAAGGATCACACGGGCGCCCACCAAGTTGAACGCAGTCAGTAGTTTTTACCTTGTAAGTTAAGTCTCTCTAATCTAAGCCCTTGGTCCATCTCTTTTTCTCATCTGACGCCAAACCAACGTGACCTGCCTCTATACATTTCGAAGTGAAAAATGTATATTCTCGACTTTTAAAGGCATCATCCACGGAAATTTACCGAGTTTTGATGGTTTTTATTACCAGAAAGTAAGTACTGTGTTAACAGCATACTTTTTATTGCTGGACAAGCTCTAATAATTTCCTTGTTTTCTCTAGAAACGTGTTTGCATAGCCTTCAGGCGCACCCTAACGGCACTCAATTATTTTTGACACAACTGGCTC
Source organism: Zaprionus nigranus (assembly GCA_018903425.1). Taxonomy (NCBI): domain Eukaryota; kingdom Metazoa; phylum Arthropoda; class Insecta; order Diptera; family Drosophilidae; genus Zaprionus; species Zaprionus nigranus. The sequence goes on from JAEIGD010000176.1 coordinate 128,446, forward strand.
AGAACAGCGCGTCCTTGAGTCGGGCTCGTGCGCTCTGCCGCATTAATCATTAATTTCAGTTTTGATGGTTTTTATTACCAAGTAAGTACTGTGTTAACAGCATACTTATTGCTGGACAAATACAATAATTTCCTTGTTTTTCTCTAGACACTTGTTTGCGCCAGCGCTTCAGGCGCACCCTAGCGGCACTCAATTATTTTGACACAACTGGCTCAAGACAGCGCGTCCTTGAGTCGGGCTCGTGCGCTCTGCCGCATTAATCGGATGAATATTGTAATTCTGACTTATTAGTCAATTACATATGTATATTTGTATATGGTGACGCTGCACTTTGCATGAGGTGTGCACGCCACACATACACATAACCTCTTTT